>CAAKHF010008729.1:10844-23295 GCA_901007745.1 Hippocampus kuda
TATATATATATATATATATATATATATATATATATATGTATATATATATATAATAATAGATAGATAGATAGATAGATAGATAGATAGATAGATAGATAGATAGATAGATAGATAGATAGATAGATAGATAAAAAGATAAAAAACAAAGATAAAATATATTTTTTATGATAAACACTGCTTGGCCTCAGAAATATAACAACCAATGAAAAACATGGAACACGGCACTTCTTGTATGATGTGAAGATGTATACTTAGGCCACGTGGTACCATGATACATCATAAACCAAAGACTTTTTTTCCCCTACCCTCTCACCTGTTGAAAATCACTGCCCGAGACCACTGTGACAACATTCATAATTTAGACCCCACGCTGACTTACCTCCTCAAAGCGCGCCCGGATGATAGTGATCCAGTGCTTGATGGTGGTAATGGAGTCCGGGTGGCATAGGGTGAGGATGGCCTCGCCCATGCCCGCTGCCCGGTTGACCTCTGCCCTCTTCTCCTCCACGGTGCCCATGAATTGGCGGTGGGTGTGCAACAATGCCTGGAGTGTCTCTGCCTCCTCTGGAAGGACACCGCGGAAGCGAAGGCTCTGCTCGGCCTCGGACAGCCACTCCAGTAGCATCTGCACCGCCGTGCGGAATTCCTCAGCCTGACACACGGCAGCAAAAAACAAACACATTTCGGTATCAGGAGGACCAGTCATTTCAAACTACTAGGTGACTGAAGAAACATTTACAATTTTTCTTTTTCTTACCTGTTTGAGTGCCTGCTGTAGTCGCGTCTGCTTTGTGACGGACAAAGCACACACAGTCTCCCAGCGGTTGCTCAGCTCCTGCAGCTGAACTTTGACCCATGCCGTGTCGTCCCGACCTGTCTCCATGAGTTCTCGGCCGGAGCGCTTCAAGGCCTGAATGCTCCCCGTCCTCTTGCCCATCTCTTTCTGGAAAGCCTGGAACATGTTTCGGACAGCAGGTAGCGTTATTGAGGCTCATCATGGGTGTCAGACTGTTATACACACACACACACACACACACACACACACACACACGAAAAGAACGGCATGCGGTGTACAGTATGTGAGGCTGCACGGGCTGTTTTTTTTTAGAAAGAACAAAGTGGGCACCTTATGAGAGTCCATGAGGTTAGAAACCAGGTCCAGGTCACCATGCACAGGCAGATCTTCAGCCAGCTGAGGCTCCACACGGTACAGCCAGTCTACCAGAGCCTGGAGGGCTTCGGCAAACTGACCCGAGAACAGCAAAGCCTCCTCCAGCTTGTGTTGCCTGGTGGAAGACAACTGTTCTTTTTCTTTTTTTCTTTTTTCCAATTTGGATATTTATATGAGATAAATGGTAAGTAATGAAATGTGTTTACACTGTAATTAATTAAAACACATTTCATTGTAATAAATTATAGCAATGGATGGATGGAAAAAAATGTTGAATGTATCTTAATTTTTTTTTTTAATTATTATTAACTCATTCACTCCCAAAGACGTTTTTAAACGTCTTTTCAGACTTGGTCTAGAATTGGCTGGTCCTGAATGAGTTAAATGAAATCATACATTTTAATTACACAACAGAATGAAAATTTGAATTAAAAAAAATCTCCTTTAACCTCTCCACGCTCTTCCCACAGACTGTGTCCCACTTGTCGCGGACTTCGCCCACCAGATGGTCCAATTTCTGGGTGTCGGCCGGCAGCTGAGCTTTATCGCGCATGGCCCGGCCAGACCTCACCGTGGTGTCGTAGACGGGCTGCTTGGAGCCCAGCGCCTTCTGGAACTCCTGCAAGACCAAGCGAGACAGGACGTGAGGAAGGCCGTCCGTCCTTTGGGAGGGACCTCAGTGCTGACAGGATTCCTGGACCTTGTGTTTGGTCAGTTGGACTTTGATCTTGTCCGGTTCGTTGGGGATCTCCAGCTCCGAGTCCAGTCGATTCTCTGCCTCCTCCAGCCAATCGGTCAGCTTCCTCCAAGCCTCGTGGAACTGAGGAAAGATTAAGATTTTTTTGAATTAAAAGGAATAATGCAAGCAAAGGTACAAAAGTAGCACTTTTTCTGATAATGTCTGGCATCTTGTTAGCTGCTCAAAGACAGCTGGGATAGGCTAAGGGGATGAGAAAATGGATGGATGGATAGATAAGGGAACTATTTAGGTCCATTGTGCAAAATTCCATGTCAAGGGATAAAGGAGGCCGGAATGATCTCAATCCCAACGTCATCATTATTTAGCAGGGAAAAAAAACTGGAAATCCCGATTCAGTACCTGCTTGGCCCTCTTGCGAGCCTCGTCCAGGTGCCGCCCGCGGTCTAGAGACCTCTGGACCAGCTTGTCCCAGCGGGCCTGAACGCTCAGCAACAGGTTCTTGATGATGACCACGTCCTGTTTCAAGCTGGCGAAGCGCAACTGCGAACCGGACTTCTCCAGGGCCAGGACCTGCTCGCGGTGCGTGTTCACCTCGTTGACAAAAACCTGAACGGAAACCGGAAACCACGTTCACATCATGTGTGTTTATGTGAACGGAAATATCCCGTCTGGCGTGCTCTACCTTGTGCTCATCGATCTGGAAGAGGACCGTATCCAGGAGGAGGCTGGGCGGCTGGGCCATGTTGAGCGTCTGCTCAGCCTGCGTCAGCCAGTTGATGGTGTCCTGCAGGGAAGTCTGAAAAGTCGTCGCCAGCGAGAGAGCCTCCTCCAGCTTGGCCTGTGCAGTTGACAGTTCACAGTCAGACACGTGACCATGTTGTCAAACGACAAATCATCTTACCCGGCGGTCGTCCATCTTGGTGTTGAGGCTGGCCCACTTGTTCTGCAGCATGGCCAGGTTCTGCTGGGTCTGGGTGGTTCCCGGTCCGGCGTCCTCTCCACCGCGAGCCAGAAGCATGGACTCTCCAGCATTCAGTAACCGGTTGTACTGATCGGCCCGCAGAGTCAGCTGGCCTTGGAGCTCCTGTGGATATCCGGTATAAAAGGTAAGCGGGATGGCTGAATGCAGTGATAATTTAACTACCGCATACAACTGCTTATGTCACATGGATTCATGAGTGTGTAAATGCTGGAATCTAGCCAGGTGCATGGCGTTGGTGTTTTATGATCCTCTCCGTGCTTGTTGTTTCCATTTTTTGCATCCAAAATCAGGAGTCATGTTGCTTAGTCACCATGTGCTGCTCCAGCTGCTCCCTGGCTGTCTCGGGGAGGCCTCCGGTGGGCTTGGCTGCAGACAGCTGGCTCTCTGTGCGCCTCATCCACTGGAGGAACTCCTCCAGTTCCCCATGGAAGCCCTCCGCCTACAAGCAAACATTGAAAAAGGGTCAAAATAGTAACAAAGGTCAAGTCCTTTTTGAGCGGCGTATGCCGTATACATGAAATAAAATCAAGTTCAGATTTTACCTGGTGCAAGGCGGCTTCAAGCAACTTCTGCCGCTCCTGCGTCTTGAGCAAGAGGTTCTGCCAGCTGTGGTTGAGCTGGTCTAGTTGTTCCCTCAGGTGGCCGGCTTCGTCTCCCGGGGACGACTCCAGGAGCTCGCCGGCCGCTGCGTTGACGGCCTCCACCGTGGCATGGTGGGACAGCACGTCGTTGCGCAAAACCTGAAACAATGGATTCTGGATTTTAGCCTCAGAAATGAGCTAAAAAAAATCACTTGCAATATCAGTTCTGCTGGGTCTGGGTGGGCCTTGAAATCAAATGTCGGCGTTTTTTTTTCTGTCACCGTTCATATTGATATTATTGAAAACAAGTTTTATTTGTTGTTTGTTCACCTTTCTGTGATTTATGTTGATGCAAAACGATATCTGAAAACATTTCATTCGAGATTGACGTATTGTACCGATGATCCATCAATTAATTGTATAAATATTGATTTTTGTAAAACAATTACTTGCATGCGAGGCACAGGTAATACTTTTGAACACTTGGGATGGCCATGCTCGCATTCTACTGTAGTATCTGTGACTTTGAGTGTATGCCAAGAAAAAGGCAGGGCCTGGTCAAGTGAGTGAGTGAGATAGCGAGCAAGTAAAGTTGCTTTGAAAAATAAATGCTGGTGGGGGCGGAAAAGTTGCTGAGGTGTCAGCTGTGCTTTTTAACGCCACTCTGGTCATGTTTTTTGTGACAGAAATGCAAAGCAGCAGTGACGTGCTTTGAGCGAATGAAAAAAAAGTCATTATCACAAATTAACTTTCATCCAAATTAATTGCTCATTGCTACTCTTAGGAAAAAAAATAATCGTAATAATCAGGAGAGGAACGTACATGATGTTTGGCCAGTTCGATTTCGATGGCCTTGGGGTCTGAGCTGATTGGTCGCTGGGTGTCCAGGGTGGTGTGTGTGTGGCTCAGCCAGGCCTGCAGTTCAGAAAGGGCGTGCTGGAACTGACCCAGGGCCAGCAGGGCAGCCTCCAGTTTGTGCTGCGGTGAGGATAAAACAGTTTAGGTGGCAGTAAAAGCAGCTTCTCTGACGTGGAAGTCACCTTGTTGAACGACGATGATGATGATCATCATGAGTGGTCCCCATACCTGTCTCTGGGTGATCTTGTCCCCCAAATTGTCCCACAGGTGGCGCAGCTCGGTCAGCGGCTCCTGGATCATATCGCGGTCGGTCTGGTCTGAAACCTTTTTCAACAGCAGCTCCCCCTGGTGGCACAGCTTCTCCATGTCGATCTGCTGCTGGTACACGTCCACTTTGTACTGCTGCTCGACGGAAACGCCACAAAAGGCACATTTAGTCAGTTGGGGCCCTACTTTTACAACTAGGAGTCTTCCAACTATTAACATAGGCAATTAAATTCACTTTTTTGAAGACCCTGTCTGTGTCCCATGTGTTGTGTTATTTTTGTTATTTTGACTTCAAAATGGCACCGCGTGAGTGGCTGCCTTTCCAGCAGCAGCTATTTTGTTGTTCTACTTCTTCCTTTCATAACTTTGCTGCTGTGATTTGGGAATTTCTCCATTGCGAGACTAATAAAGGTTTTCTTATCTTATCTTATAGCAGGTGTCCGCCGCATTAAGTTTAATCGATTCACATTTTAAAGACCTCATACTGAGTTCTGAAATGATATAACACGATGCCTACCTTGAGCTCCTCAATCTGATGTTTGACTGTTCCCAGGTCAGTGCCCACTGTTGTCATTTCGCACAGTTTGATCACCGCGTTGTCCAAGTAGTCGAACATAGACTGCAAAATACACACAGTCATCACGACCAGCATCATTGCCGTTGGCTTCAAAAACCGACACTTTAGACCAGGAATTTCGTGATGTCATCTGCGTGTTTTCAATCACCTGCAGTGAATCCTGGTACTGCACGGAGGCGCTCATGGCCTCATCCAGCCTCTCCATCCTTTCTCGCCACGTCCGGTTCAGACCTTCCCAAGCGCCGTTCATCTGACGAGTTGCAAAGAAAAAAAAATAAGCATATGCGTGCATCACTTCAAAGTATCCAAAGGTCTAGTCTTCAAGTCCTTTTTGAATTTTCGCAATGACTCTTCCGCGCGGCGCTGTGAACAAAATGTTGGTGATTCACCTCGTCAATGGTCTTCTTAACTTCGGGTTTCTCGGTTTCTCCGCAGGCGAAGATGAGGTCGGCCCCGAGGGTCCTGACAAACTCCAGTTCCTCCCTCAGGCCGTCTGTCTCCGCCTTGATGGCCTGCACCGGGCAAACATTTGTCAATTAAAAAAAATATATATATAATAATCTTTTGAATTAGAGGGCTTTCCTTCCATACTGTATACAGGAGAAGTCAAAAACTGTTAAAAACACTCAAACCAAAGATTCAGCTTTCCTTTTTATGCACCACAGCGCCTCTGCTGGTAAGGAGTGCACACTGTACATTCTCCTACCTCGGCGGCCTCGATCTGCTGCTTGATGAGCGAGGGGTCCACGCCAGGGTCCTCCAACTCCTTGACGATGTCCTGCGAGTCGCGCAGCGTGCTCAACAACGCCGCCATGTCTGCCCAGAACTTGCTGGCCAGGTCTAGCACGTCGTTGAGTTTGCTCTCGCGCTCCTCGGCACGCTGGCGAATCTCGTCCCACAATGAGCGCAGGCGCAGTAGGCGGGAATGAACGGCTGGGGGCGTCATTGGGGGTTGGGTAGAAGAGATCATCTCAGTTAGAGAATGATTTCATAATCGGCATCATTAATAAGCACCAACGAAGCCTTCATATTTTGTCAGCTATGCTAGTGTGTTATTCAGGCTAGCATGCGAACTAATACTCTTGATGAGCCTCTTGACGGTAGTTTGTTGACTGAATATAGTCATTTATGGAACATAGGCTAATGTTTGTGTACATGCTACAAGAGTGGTGTTGCTGTTTTCAAATTTAACGGTGGTGATTGAAAAAAAAATCCCAAACCCCTTTGGAGGGGTGTCAGTTATTTGCATATTTTCACTATTTGTAGCTCTCCCCACGTACACAACCGAACCAAGTGGGCTACTTCGTAGTTTCCGCCTTCCCGGAGGTCCTCACTCACTCACCCTGGGCAGCTGGATCATCGTGGGCCGCCCGGCTGATGAGTTCCTCTCCTCGGGCGCAGAGGGCGGAGAAGCTGGGCAGCAGTTTGTCCAGCTCCAGACCCTGCGCCCGGTGCTCGGCCAACTGCTCGCGGATCTTTTCCACCTCGGCCGCCACCGGAGGTGGCTGACGTAGGCGCTGCACGGCCGCCTCCAAGGTCTCCAGAAGAGGGTCCATCTTATCGTGGAACTGTAAGGATTTGGGGATTTAGCTAAATTGACTCTGTTGCCCCTTTTTGTTTAAGTAACGAAGTTGAATGCTTTATTTGCCATGTTCTGCCTTTGAAAAAGAATTTAAAGCTAAGTCCTACGTTTCATGTTTAGATCTGTCCAGCTAACATTGTACTCACGTAATGAAATCATATTGATTCATTTTGCAAAGGACACCTTCTTTGATATTTTCTGCCTTCTAAAAGTCCATTTAAAACAAATACCATCTGAATCTTCAATATTTACAACATCCGGTTGGTAAAATAGAAAGGAATTTAGCTGTGAACCTCACACTTAACACCTTTTGTTTAAACAATGCAGTAAAATCTTGATTAGATTTTTTTTTTCTAAAATCAATCAAAAGCATTAAATCCATCGCTGTGGATTTCCATCAGATTGTACAACTAAGTCACACACAGAAGAATACTGTATAAACTAGGACAAAAACTAAACACTTGGGCTAAGTCAACCAATTTTTGTGCAGGAGAAGGCGTGCAAGAAGGAAGCAGTCCGTCTTACCTCCACCAGCTGGGCGACAGCAGTGAGCAGTGACCATGGAGAAAAGTGGTGGTGGTGGTGGTGACATGCGGCGACAACACACAACCGACGGGGCGTGACGGCATGGACAAAAGGACGTGTTGGGAGACGGTATGGTTACAGGACAGACAAGGAGGTTTAGGACACAGTGGAGGTGGATGGACGGACAGACAAATGGAGGTTGGATGGAGGGTGGAGAAACAACACAACCAGTTAAATTGGACACATGCCTTCACAGTGCAAAAAAAAATGGACAGCGGCAACCGGAGGTGGGAATCACTCCCATATGTCATAGGCGGACAGAAAAAGTCTACACGCCACTATTTAAATGTCTTCGCCGAGCAAGTTCTAAAATTGTCAAACCCACCTCTGGCAGCAACTTATGAGCTCAAGCAAAATACAACAACACATTCAAGTCTTGATCACAATCACCCCAAACAAAAACCCACAGTCGTGCTGTTGAGCGGTCACACTTCCCAAGAGGTTTGTCCTACCTGAGCGGATTGCGACACGGCCTCGTCCAGCAGCGCCGCGCGACTCTTCACCTGCTCCTTAATTGCCAGGTAGCGGCGCTCGGCTTCGGCGTAGCATTGCGTCACCCGCGGCCCCTCGGTGGCGCTCAGCTCGGCCAGCGGGGGTCCGATCTTCAGTAGCTTGTCGATGTGCGGCTTGTGCTCGGCGATGGACTCTCTCAGCAGCTGAACGTCAACATAGAAATACAAAAAAAGGCCTTTTCAGGATTTTGGGGTCAATCTGGTCGTTAAGCAAACTCGGCAAATGGAAAATGAATGATGTAAAATCGGGACTTTTGAAAAGTGAATCTTATAATGGTGGAAACGTAAACGGGGTACGTTGAAAAGAGGTTCGCCTTGAGTATTTTTTTCCCCTACTATTCAAAATAGTTCTTCCTGTTATGATTGGAATCAGATGTTTTTACCCTCATCTGGTCCTGCTGCAAGCGCAGGGTGTCCGTGTCGATGGCGGGTGGCGGCAGCTGCCCAATGAGGGTCTCGGTCTCACCCAGCCACGGCTCCAGTTCCTCGTAGGTCTCCCAGAAGCGGGCCACCAGCACCTGAGCCTGCTCCAGCGCCGCAAAGCGCCCGCTGTGGCTCTGATTGACAGCGTCGTAGCGGGCACTCAACGAGTCGGTCTTCACCTGAAGGAGAAGAATGTGTACCATAGGAATGAAAACGTTTTTTCAATATATATATATATATATTTTTTTTAAGTAACGTGACTTCAAGGCGACTTAAACACTCTTTCAATCTACTACAGTACATGTGCTATATACACATTTGTTTTTTTGTACTGGTGCTTGGTGTAAAAAGTTGTAGAACCATTGGTGTAGCTTATAATTGATGTGAATTATAAGCGACCTTCAGCGCATCCTTCTGGGTTTCACTGCAAGTCTCCAGGATGTCGTCCCTGGTGGCGAGCAGCTGGTCCACGGTGTCCTTGTGGCGGATGATGTCGATGTTGAAGGCCTTCTGGACCTGAAGCTGGGCCACCGTCACGTCAGGCTCCAGGCTCAGCGGGCCCAGCGATGCTAACTTGCGCTCCATCTCGCTAACCCAGGCCAGCTCTGCGTCCACCGCCTCTTCGAACTGAGATAACAAAGGAATGCGGGGACAACCGTGTCGAAGTAAAAACGCGATAAGGTGATAAGAACTAGAAACAAGTGGAAGAAGTAGAAATATTCCAGCGCAAGTAACTGTGTGACAGTTGAGACCGCACTACCTGCTGCGACCTCTGGATGGCGGCCTGCACGAGCTGCACCCGCTGTGTGATGGTGTCGTCCGCCTGTCTGTAGCGCTGGTTGGAATCAGCGACCAGTCGGTCCAGGCCATCGCGGGCTCGCCAGGGGACGAGATCCAGCAGGGCGCTGCCCACCTCATTGACGGTGTCCAACACCAGCCGCTTCTCAGCTGACACTTTCTTCAACTCCTACAAAATCAGACGACAATATCAATAAATACAAAAGATAAAAATGTAAAAAGACACAACGTAATCTTGTAATTGAGAAACGCTACCTTCTGTCGTTCCTGGTAGGCGAGCGAGGCGTCGGGCTCCACATTGTTGAGCTCTGCTTCCACGGTGTCGAGCCATTGGTTGAGGTCCTGGTGGGCGGCGGCGAATCGCGTGGCCAGCTGCAGAGCCTGCTCCAGCGCGCGCAGCGCTTTGCTGCTGCCCGCCGTCATCTCGGCGTAGCGAGATTTGATGCCGTCGAGCTTCTCCTGGATCAGCAGGACCTCTTCACCTGTGGGAGGAAGACCAGCTGGGCAGTCAGGTTAACCAGAACCAACAACTATTTAAGGCTTGGATCAGCGAAGACCAACAAAACCAAGAGCTCACGAAAGGTTTGGGGAACCACGGACTGCGGAAAGAACCAAGAACCACTGAAGGACTGGATATGCGAAAACCTCCAGACACCTACCTGTGGTCTGCTTGAGTAGTGCTTGTCCGTTCTTGATGGCCTGGTCCACTGTCTTCTTCCTGCTTACAATCTCCTCGTTTAGAGACTGTGAAGGACAAAAAAGGTCCTTTACATCTATATTGTGTAAAACTGCCACTTTGATAATAAAAGACTGAATTATCAGCAATATTTGATTACATTGTTTAAGAAAAAAAACAGCTCCTAAAGATTAGATGTAAATGTATAGTTTTATACATGAAAGTTAAATACAACAGACCTGAATTTAATTAAAGTAATATACTGGATTCAAAATAAGACGCTCACATAAAATTTCAACGTTGAATTCAGTCATTCTTTCGCATACCACAAGAGGGCCCCCCGCATATCACTGAATTAACTTATTCAGTACTAGCCAATTCTGGACCAAGTCTGAAAAGACGTTTAAAAACGTCTTTGGAATTGAATAAGTTTTTCAGTAATACTGTATACTCTTCGGCCATTACTTTATTCCTTTTTTTTTTTGTTGTTTTTTTAAAAGTCCAGTTTTTGCAATGTTACTCCAGCTGCTATATTTTCTCCGCCCGTCGCGGTCGTACCAGCGCGTGCTTGTGTTGCTCGGCCAGCGCGTCAGCCCGGTAACAGTGCACCGAAACCAGCGCCAGCCGCTGGCCCACTTCAGCCAACCAGTTGAGAACCTCCACCTCGTCCTCTCCAAAAAGACGAGCGTTGGCCAGCGCTTGCTCCAGCAGTGCCGCCCGCCGTGCACACCACTCAGAAAGCTGGGCGTGGCCCGATTGCACCGCCTCCACCCGATCGCCCAGCCAATCACGGTCTGATGCGCAGCTGAGCGGAGCCAGCGATTGGCTAAGGGAATGCAGGCGGGCCACGTCGGACTCGCGGGCGCACACGTCATCTTGAATGGCCTGGGAGGGTTTTGTGTGTGTGTGTGTGTGTGTGTGTGTGTGTGTGTGTGTGTGTGTGTGTGTGTGTGTGTGTGTGTGTGTGTGATGGAAGGGGATAGGTAATGGAAAAGAGAACAAAAGATGGAGACAAACAAATGAGCATGCAGTTGAAAAATCATAAAACTGAAAAACATCATGACGAATGAAAAATATAACACACAACATATAAAGTATAATTTAAAGTCCACAAATGGGAAAACAATGTATATGAAGTTTTATGGCTTATGTTCCTCTTTATTCAATTTTTTTTCATAGACTGGGTATATCCTAATTCTAATTTATTGTATTTATCCTTACTCTATATATATATATATATCACCATTCAACACCTTGGTCTTCAGATTTGTATTGTTTAGATATTTGAATTTTTAATCCCTCCTCATTGTTGCCGTTTTTGTTAGTATTTTGGTTGCACTATATAATTTATGAGTGTTCATATGTGAATATTGCCACTGTGGCAATCTAACACCGACCCGAGATAAGTTTAAGAAGTAGCTTGAACTTCAATTTAGCTAGCTTTCTACCTAGCTAGCTATTTTTCATCTCTCTCTCTCATTCTCTCGCCATCTGAAGGCTTTTGTCATCTATTAACAATGTTGCTGTAATCATTAATAAATGACACAAACAGAACAGTTTCACAATTTTGGCAAGCCAAAACCACACTTAACTTCCAACAAGGAGTCAAACTATAATTATAATTTTTACTAGCAGCAAAGGGTTGCCCTCTTTGCCGCTAAGAGTGACAGCCAAAAGCAGGCAATGTCACATTTTTTCATTTATTCTGGCTGTATGAAGTATGAACGAACACACTGATATACCTTTAAGGCCGTTACTGTTTTAAGAATGATGAACAACATATACGAGGTTTGTGTGTGTGTCAGCCATTTTTACATGTCACCCTGGCTCTATTGTGAAAACCACTCTGGAGCATTCTCAGGAGTGTTTTGTCCAGGGGTACCTTGTGTTTGACAATCTGCTGGCTGATCTTTGCCGTCTGGGTTCCCATCGGCTCTGCGGAGCTTACGCGCCTCTCGGTGGCACTCAGCCATTCGCCAAGCGGCTCCAGAGCCTCGTGGAAGTGGAGCGCCAACACTTGCAGCTCTTCCAGCTGCCTTTGCCTGACGCCGAAAGATGGGGGAGAGGATTTTTATGGGCATTTTTATTGCCCTCCAGCTGTTTCAGAAACGGTTGAAGTGTGTGCGCATTAGATAACCGTCGACACAACAAGAGCCAATTTATTTTTATGTTCTGAGGCAATTAGAAGGTGTTAAGTAGGTGCCACAGCAACACGTGGCGCGATAACCCCCGATTAGGAGGCCATTCTAGTCAATCACAAGCCTGAAAAAAGTAATTTGTTCAACTTCTTGAATACAAAAGGAGCTAAAGGAGACAAAAAACTGGGCAAAAGACAATGCTAAATAAAAAAAGCTAACTCTGTCTACTCATAATGGACATGTTTACAAAGTTTCACATTGCCAAGTAAAACTGGCTACAGGGGCTGAATTTTTAAAAACCATAGTTGGTTGATTGTTCAGTTTTATGACGGGTACTCAAACTTTGCCAACCACGGTCCGCCCAGACGCAATGCTGAGCACTAAAACGAATTTAACAATTTAACAACATCCATCTGTCTCGTACGGTTGCGCCACATTTGAGAGCAATCGGACAAAAGCTTTTCGGAGGGAGTCCTGAAGAATGACTGGAAACAGACGAAATTAGCCCGAATGGTTGCTTCAAGGCAAAACGTCTGAACGTTCCGTCTGTGTCTTTTCAGGCGTGGCTTCCGGACACCTTTTTGGGGGGGGGGGGGGGTTG
>CAAKHF010008732.1:8123-33371 GCA_901007745.1 Hippocampus kuda
CCCCCCCCCCCCCCCACCCCTCCAACCCCCACGGACTCTTAACTCGGACATGAAATTTTACACGACCTCAGTCACTCATCAGCCATCTCATAAATAAGAGCAATAAAAATAAATAAATAAACTGCCTCTCGGCTTTGAGGGATCACTGGTCTGCCGAGCACATTTTCAACAATCTAATAAATAAAGTAAAGCACCTTGTTATTTGTCAGCCGCGTTACAACACAGCGTTATGTTTTTGTTTCGGTTACATTTGGTTTTGTTCCCTCTTTGACTGCACTTGTTCCCCTGTTCTCGTCATCCGTGTCCCTTGTGTTGAACCAATCGGCTCCCTCAACCGTTTGTGTCTTGTTCAGGTGTTTCTCGTTGTCTCGTCACTTGGCTTGTATTTAGTTCCCTGGGTTCTGTCAGTCATTGTCGGGTCATTGTGAGGCTGTGAGTGTCTGTGTGCTCCTGTCGTGTTTTGTTTCTGTCATAGGTTATTTTGTTACTTTGGTTCCTTGTGGTTTTCAGGAATTTATTCGAGTACTTCAATGAGGTTTTTTTTTTTTTTTTTTTTTTCCCCCAGTGTTCTCTTGTATTTTTGTTGAATACATTTTGCTCAGTCGACCCTACTGCTCCCTGCCTCCCTGCTTTTTTGGGGTCCTCTACTCTTCAAACACACAAATCGTGACACAGAGTTAGTAACACCGTTTATTTACAACGTTACTCCCATCACTGCTCATAAGCAAAACCGCACTACAACAAACCTATTGTTGCACTAGTAATGAAGTGCTACAGGGTGCTGACTTGGAAGCAGACAGCGCAGGTTTACTTCCCGGCCAGTATTAAAAAAAAAAAAAAAAAATGGTTCGGTTGTGTCAGGAAGGGCATCTGGTGTAAAAACGGTGCCAAACAAATCATACGAGTGACTCGCTGTGGCGACCCCTTATGGAGCAAGCCAAAAGTCACAACAACAACACACTCATCATTACTCCCTACATTTTATGGAAATGCTAAATCCTGTCCTGCATTTCCTCTTCAGTATGTGAGTGAACGTGTGTTGCGTTATATGAACAAGCAGAACAAATCTGTTCACGTCTGAATGATTTGCGTCGTTCATTTTCTTTTACAACATGGTTTGTGCATTATATTGTCGAAACGTCCCCATCCGCTTCTGAGTTCAACCGTCCTGCCTCTATTTGAAGTGTGACCTTTAAAGTTTGCTGTGAACGGAATCACACGAGGGAGTATTAAATTGTGATAAAACATTTGTCCTAGTCTCAGTTTACTGTGCCCGTGCTGCGTGAAAGGCCGTGTCCTTGGCAAGAATCGGCTCTTACTGTCACAATCCCTTTTCATCTGTTTGCCTTTATAATTCAGATGTAATCCCAGCACACACACTACACACACACAAAGCAAGGCTTGATCAACTGCTCCTCCTGGCAAACTGCTGAATTCTGGGTTAAATAAGTCAAACAGGGATTTGAAATGTTATACAATAATTAGCACATCAACTTCACTGTCCGAGGGTATATCTTTTTTGCAGAGGAGCCGAGATGACCTTTTTAAAGGGAGGAACTGGAGAATTTTACAGCAGTAAACATTTTATTTTAGCATTTCGGTCACCACAATTTGTCTTTCCCACTCTGGGGTCAGAAAATGTGCGTCCGCACACAAAACCATTTCAACAAAATCCGTTCAGATGAAAGCGCATTGGCAGCCTGTTATGTGAAGTCGAAAAGCAAGCGCAGCTGCACATTTTGACCTCTGTTTCAAAATGTAGTGATTATAGTGAATTGTCCAAATATACGCACAAATGTTCTGAAGGATTTGTTGAAAATGGGTCATGTCATGAATTGAAATTGCACATGCACGTTACATTCAGAGTATTTGGTTTTAATATTTGACAGTAGTACATTCTAAAATATAAGCATTTCAGGTGAATATAAAGCCATGGGTGAAAAAAAATCATTATCTCCTGCCCTCCTTTCTTTGGTTTCTCTCAAGATAAATTTGTTTGGATGAATATGATGACAACAAAAAACATGTCCTAAGAGTTTAATTCAGGAGCTGGTATCGAGCTGTTATTTTCTTGATAATAACCAATATCACTCTAGTCGATATCTATTCAGCTCTTTGTGCTGTGGCCATGTTGGAGCCGATCCCAGCCGTCTTCGGGCAGTAGGCGGGGTGCACCCTGAACTGGTTGCCAGCCAATCGCAGGGCACACAGAGACGAACAACCATTCACACTCACACCTAGGTGCAATTTAGACTGTTCAATTAACCTAACAGTTCATACGGGAAGAATCTGGAGTTCCCCGAGAAAACCCGGGCAGGCACAGGGAGAACATGCAAACTCCACACAAGAAGGCCGGAGATGGAATCGAACCTTGAACTGTGAGGCCATCATGCTTACCGGTCGACCCCAGTGCTGCCCGGGACGAGACATGCCTCCCAATTTTTTTCATTTGGTAAAACGTAAAGGGATTGGGCTTGTTTAAACCTGTATTCTGTATGACAACATTAAAATATCATATTTTTTGCAAGGCTCGATGTTTGTGCAAATGTCGATGAGTTTTTGATCATGTTTATGCCCTCAATGTGAATCATTATGGTTACTACTACTACCGGTACTAGTACTACAAATAATTATCATCATCATCAAATTATAATAATGCTAATCATTTCTACGTAAACAATTGGGACTTTCAGCACTTGCTGCTTGATTCTAAATTACTAAAGGACATTGCATGCATCCTAGGGCCCTAATACATACAGCCATGAAGTAAAAAAAAAAAATCTGAAAACCAAAATGTTAAATTCCTGCTGCCATGCCGTGTTGGTTTGATGGGATTCCAACTGATGCCATCTTTCCAAACGGCACCAACATCATTCTCACAGCGATGAAGCAATATCCCATGCCACATGTGTAACCCGGCTCCCATTGTGGCGATTGAGGTTAATCCAAAATTCAGCAGCTATTGGGTGTTATTTGCCACATCTACCCTTAAATGTCAGCCTTTGTTTATTCGAAAAGCCGCAATGTAAAAAGAGCAGGTACACAAATACAAGCGCATACCATATTAACTCATTCAGTTCCAGCCAATTCTGGACCAAGTCTGAAAAGACGTTTAAAAACGTCTTTGGGAGTGAATGAGTTAATGTAATGATGTCACCGGTATAGTTTAATCTGCATCATCTACCTCTGTGACAGTGTCATTAAACAAATAAGTATTATTGTGAAAGCAGATTGCTTCATAGCAAATTAGTGAGGTGTTTTTTTTTTTATTTTTTTTATGCACATCGCTTCAGAGAAATGTCACGTTAGTGTTATCACAAAAAAGATCCCGCCTCGCAGTAAGCGCTTTGGTCCACCTGCGTTGCAGCTGTTCCCTTACTCAGTAATCCATTCTTTAACCATGATTTTTTTCTTCAAAGGCATCTTGCCGCTCTGACAGATGGAAACCATGACAGTGAGCCAGCTTTCAATCACTCGAAGAGGCACAGGTCTCACTTGCGACTTGACAGACAATTGCCTGACCAGGCAGCGGTTACTCGGAGTGGCAATGTTCGATAGTTTTCAAGATGGGGGTCGATGTTAGAACCTTTGAATTACACAAAAGGGTCCCAGGGGACCTCATTTCAATACATCACACCAAAGAAAGACTCAAAAGACATTGCAGCCTGACTACTCTGTGGGTTTTGCATGGATTAAAAACATCAGCTGGAGCAGTGGACTGAAACAGATGTATGACACACCTACATGCCTTTCTTCACAATAAGAATAAGAATAAGAATAAGAAAACCTTTATTAGTCTCGCAATGGAGAAATTCCTCTACAATGCATTAATATTAATATTCTGTCTCCAACTTTTAGCGCACAAAGTAAACACACTTATTGTTATGTAATATATGTCATTTTGTATTAACAAACTACTTCCTGGTTCACCGAGGATGATAGACAAAAGGGCCAAACCGTTTTGCATTCTGTGCCATTCGTGTTCAATCGTGACTGAAAAAAATTAATTCCTTCAAATGAGTCAAAGAAAATAGAGCATTTCGTATTTGTGTCTTTGTCCACATGTTAGGTAGCTACTTCCTGGTTTCAAACGATTATGTAAGATGATTGGGTCATATCATCAAGAAATTTCCCCATGACGAAAATAAAAGATACACTACTTCATCAAAAGGGAAAACGCAGCTGTTGTGCTGTTCATTTTGTCTGTTCGCGATCATTAAAAAATTGGATAGTCTCAGACTGTTGTAAAATGGCTTGTAATTTTACCAAAATAATACATCACCAGTATATCTGATATGAACAAATATGAAAGGACCGAGTGGAGAACAGGGGGAAAAAAATGCTTAAATTAAAAGTTTCTTCCGACCGCGTACCCTTTCCTTCTCTTGTTTGTCTTAACTGTTTTCAATTACCCCTGGCACTACAATTCCCTTCCTTGATCTATCCGCAACACTGTTATCTTTCTCTTCTACTTATAATATGTTTACTCGTCCCGATGAATTCAATTACATCTTTTCAGAGGAAATTACTGCGGGGGTGGCACCACCCGCCAGAGGTCAGGACTAACTGTGAATACTAAAACTACTCCCCCAAACACATTACACAGCCTATTACCTGCTGCTTTCCACACAGTGCTGCGCCACCCCACATGCGCCTTCCCGCCGCCACAGATGAAATGCTTTCGAGATGGAATCTGGCATCGAGAAGAGGGGATGAGTGCAGGCGCTGTCCCCAAGCCTAATCGTTTCAGAGAGGCATCCCCATTGCTGCCACAAAGCACGCCAGTCCAGATTAGAGACGTGTGTTCACAGACAGGCTGAGCGTGAAAGGTGCGCAAAGCAGCCTCGGTCTGGGGTAGGGCGACCACTTTCCCCTTTTTCTTTTTGTGGCCGGCCAACGCCATCGATTGGGTGCCAGGCTACAGGCGAAGCGGATTGAAAGTACGGTGCTGATGTGCTGCCTTGACAAAGTGGCAGAGATCTCTTCATTTAGACCTGTCGTTATTTTTCCACGAAAGAGCATTATTTGAAACGTTTCTGAGTCCATTACGCTCCCTGCAGGAGGTCCTGCTCCACTATGCTCTTTGTTTTGGAAGAGAAACATCATAAATGAACCAAGAGTGGCCTTGCTTCAAATTCCGTCGATTCATTTGCTGCTTGTCCTCATTTGGTTTGCCGGTGGATGGAGCACATTCCCAATGAATATGAACGAAAGGCAGTTAACACCGAGGACTGATTGACAAATAGACAAACAATCATTCACATCCACATTGACACCAACAGACAATTTAAGGGCTTCATTTGACCCGAGATGCATTTTTTTTGGAGTGTCGAGCGAAAATGTCAAAGACCATAATAAAACCAATAGAAGCATGGGGAGAATCTGCACACTCCATTTTGAAGGACCTACGTTGAGATGCGATTCCAAAACGCCTTGACTGTGACTCAGATGTGCTAACCACCAAGCTGCCAATTCCATTTTTTTTTCGCGTATTTATTTTTTTGCAGTAACTCAGGAGATGATTGCACTGAGTCAAATGATTGGCTCTTGCAGAAGTCTCTCACATAATTATCTGGAGCCCATTTGAGGCCCATCCAATCTGTGAGACTGATTATACAAACAGGGAAGGAAATGCTTTTGGGGAGAAGCCAGTTTCTTCCCTCTACAATGGGTTCTACACCAGCGTCAAGCGATCATTATCATCATTAGAATCAAGATTTATAGATTATAGAATACACTCCAGTCGCTGATGATGTAGTGGTACACCTGTCTGACTTGTGTGCGGGCAGCATGGGATCGGTTCCCTATTCAGTGACGGTGTGAATGTGGGTGTGCGTGGTTGTTCTTCTCGATATATGTCCTGTGGCTAACTGGTGACCAGCTCAAGGTTTAGTCCGCCTTTCGCCCGAAGTCAGCTGGGATAGGCTTCAGCAACTCCCCGAGACCCTCTTCAGGATAAATGATGTTATGGATGGATGGATGATAGAGTTGGTTGCCAAGCCGAAATGCCCAAAAAGAGAGAAAATATATACCGTATTTTCCACACTAAAAGGCGCACTGGATTATGAGGCACACCTTCAACGAATTGTTTATTTTGTAATTTTTTTCATATATTGGATACACCGCATTATAAGACGCAATATACAATGCATCCACTAGATGGAGCTGCGCACAAGGAAATTCCAACAGAACGATCAGCTGTCAGTAAAACGTGCTTCATGAAGCAGTGACACAGTTCACTTAACCAACAGCAAGTTATAACATTGACTCGTTAACGTTGTTGCCGCTGCTCAATTTCCATGTTCAACTGCGTAACCTGATCGCCTTAAATTTGAACTCTGCGTTATAAGCATGCCTCTAGCAAGGAGCCATTTTTGGGGTCGACATATTCCCGTAATAACCATACACAAGGCGCATCGCATTTTAAGGAGCACTGTGAGCTTTTACGAAAATGGAAGGCTTTTAGGTGCGCCTTTTAGTGCGGAAAATACGGTATATAAACATACATGACCGTCAAGGCAGTGGCATGGGTTGAGCATCCCGAATCAAGAATCGAGATTTATAGATTACAGAATACACTCCAGTCACTGTCATGTGGTACACTCATCTAACTTGTGTGCGGGCAGCGTGGGATCGGTTCCCCATTCAGTGAGGGTGTTACATTGCGGTTCTCACACAATTGTTCAGATTTTTAAAGTCAGTGCTAATTTTTGATGAATAGTTCATCGCGCGGAAGAAGCCACGGAACACGAACGAATAAGGACCAAAAGGAAAATGTGCCCAGCCGCTCTCTCTCTGCCTTGGGCCGCGCCTTGCAGCTGTCATATAATTGGTGCCAACATGTTAAACTGGAAGTAAAAGAGTGGGTCATCACACAAATGCAAATGTCAAGCTAATATTTTGCTTACAGCACACACAGCATTCCCATATGAAAATACAGATACACATACAGCATATGATTATGAAGACTTCTTGGATTAAATCATCAAAATTTAAATTATGGCCAACCCGAGCAGAAGCAGTCCGAGTTTGAATGGCACCCTGGGCGAGACCCTCTTTGGTGCTACCCTACCACCGCACACCCCACCAAATATCAGAATGCATTTACATTCATTAAAACTTCAATAATGTAGTCATGGGTATCATTGTTTGGTATCGGCAACCTCCATGAGTACCCAATATCTTTCAATAAATTGGTATGGGTACTCGCCCAGCCCATCATTCATATATACCGCATATATTTGAATAATTTGATCTCAATTAATAGAGAAATAATGTGAAGCTGACATAAAAATGAACTCTCAGTGAGAACGTTCAGGTGTATTTCAGACAGGACAAGAGGTTTTCAAATGTTGCGTTTATCGGCGTGTTACTGCCATCACGTTTGTCTTGAGTACATGACAAGCAAGCTCTCTCGGATTGATCTCAAGCAACTGACTTGAACATTCACCCCCATGTGAAGGTAAAAAGTGATAAAGTCTACACTTCAGCACTGTTTTATGTCGTGTTCGAAATATCTTCGCTTCGAACTGTACAAAGAAGAAAAATATATCATTTTGAATATTAACAACCGTCTATGCGCAGTCCCCCCTTCCCCCACCATCATAAAACTGAGCGGTGAGATCACTGAGGTTAATCTCGCTGTGAGGTACTCTTTCCGCCACGAGATCCAAAAACATTCTTTGCCATTTGACGGATAAAACCGTCCCACTTTTGAGGGAGCGATACATGAGGCGAGGACTCAAATTAGGATGCATGCAACATTCTGGTGGAGCGAGAGAGAAATTTGCACATGAAGAGATGAAAATGAGTCGCATTCAGCCAAGCTGTGAGCTCCACCTAGGAGGCGGTGAAAGAGACGGAGACGGGCACAGAAAGGGGCCGAGGAAGGCGTGTACTGTAGCTTTGGAGCGTGCGGAAGGGGGCTTCCTGGCCTAATGACTCTCATTTAGAAGTGACAGGGCTTGGTAAAATTGAACTAATTATGGCAGCACACAGATGCTGAATAGGCCTTGATGAAGTTAATCACCAGCAATCCAACAAACAGGTGTTGCGTGATATCCATTACCTCCCCTCGAATTACTGGGGACGCCGCTTCAAGCAACCATTCATCCCAGGGAAGAATTATCTTGTATTATCTACCATACATCGGCGCATTTGACGAACATTTCGGAGCGTGAGCCGCCCCTCTAAAATGCCAGAAAATGAAAAACTCCTCATTGAGACTCATTAGTACATTCGGTTAGTCGCAAAGTCTGTTGATCGATTTGAAATACCTTCATGAAATACTGAAAAGGAATATGAAGTGGAAATGTGACCTTCAAAATAAAATAACTGCTTCAATGTCATTGTGTGGGTTGCCTGCTCGTGATAAAGGGAATTAAAAAAAATAAAAAATAGCCATTACACTTCCAGATGTTCCGGATATTGGTGGACTAGCCAGGACACCTCAAGTTTCTGCTTGATGTTTTCAGCTTTGAGTGAACAATAAAGCAAAGTCAAAGATCAGCTTGGGCGATTGATTTGTCACTTAAGAAATACACATTCGCCACTCTTCAGTTGTATTTAGTGCAGTGATTGAAAAGTAAATTACTGTGTAGGAGCTGCCCTGGAGAAAACCGGATCAAACCTCTCTTTTAAATATGGCCAAGTAATGAAGAACCCGTGTCAATCTACTCATGCCTCCTCCGGCGTGAGGAAATTATTTCTACCCTGAAACTAAGACCGAAGTTATTATTAGCATGTGAATTACAGACCTCCATCTTGCAGACATTTTTTTTTTATACCTTGAGTGGGATGTCAAGGAGCACTCTGTCAACTGGTCATAACTCATTCCATGAGCTTTAGGATAGATAAAACATTCCTGACTCTGACTCCCAGCACACTGCTGATCATTGTTAACTGGAAGCAATAATGTATCGACACCTTTTATAGGCCCGGCTGAATGTCGTTAAACTTTATAAAACTCTAAAAGTGGCTTTGCAGGCCTAAATAAAACTCATCGAAGTCAATGGATGCAAAAACAATGTCGATTGAGATTTAACAAGACATGATGATATGAATTGGCATCTTCTTTCATCCAGTACTGCTGTAATCCTTCTTTTAAATATTGTAATCTTGTAATTGTGTAAAAATGTCCAAAACAGTGATATTTATCTTGCCTGGCAGCGTAGTTCAACATCTGATCGGAGAATCGCCCTCGTCCCAATTTCCAACTTTCTCAATAAATTGCCCCCTCCTGCTCCCAAATGCAATTCTGTCAATGTCTAGGAATCAAAATTTACTTTTAAAAATGGCAAGAAGTATGTATGAGGCAGATTCCGAGTGAAGCAGATGTCGCACTTTGCAAAAATGTTTCCAACTAATTATTGTGCATGCGATGTCGTCACGGAGAGGCTCATTTATCAAGCTCATTAAGTGATCGAGGCAAAGCTTGGGCAAAGCAATCAAGGACAAAAATGTTTTCGATGACTATCCTCTTCTGTCTGCATTGACAATAAAAATGCCATGTCGTGACTTTGAACAACAACAACAAGCCGAAGCAAAGCACACGAATGAACAAAGGAATACGAATCGAAAGCATCGTCGTTTGCTTTGTATATTGCACACACAATGCAAGTTAATGAAATCTTTTGACAAAATACATCGATACAAACAGGTCATATTAACTTATCCGGTGCCACTATTCATCGAAGACTGAAATAAAGCCTGAGCAACAAAAGTCAGTATTATCAACAATAGAATACAGCTTTGATGGGAAAGAAAATAGAAAAGCAACCTTATTTTGCAGTCTCGCATCACAACGACAGTAGCAGGCTATTTAAAGAAGACGCTTTTTGTTCCTGAAAATAATCAACTCCAATTTTCTCAAATTCCATCCGCTGATGATGTACGCAACTCAAACTGGCGAACGAAAGTGTCGTGTGGTTTCTCAATGCAGTTGAATGGCTGCATGGGGGTCCCTGCGAGGTCGCAAATTGACCAAGGGGGCAGCATCACAGGCTTGAGCATGCACACAATTTTACCTTCTTTCAACATGGAAACCTCAGTGATTAAAAATTGAAAAACTATGAGTGAGCTTCTGCTGGCTAAGCAGCAAAATTCACTAATGGAAGCTGTAAAATTTTATTTTTGCGCTAAAAATAGTTGCTCCCTGCATTTTCCTTCTCCCTGGAGTTTTGAGCGCTGAACACACGGCGCAGGTGTGTTCCCGGGGCTGGAAAAAAAAACACTCAATTATTCCGACGTCTTCCTCAACGTCCATCGCACACTCTGTATTAGTGTTGACTCAATCAAACATTTCACAAATAGAAAATGTCATGCTAAGGGCAATACCACAAATGATTGGATTTGCACATTTCTAGTGTCGGAACTCTGGTAGCGGAATAGGGATCATTTCCTCCACCTGATATTCAATCAGTGGGCGTTTTGTTTTTCTTTTTTTTTTTTTGTTGATGCTATAATATATTGTGGCAGGCGCTGCGCTCGAATCGCACCTCATTTTAGATGGGCTGAGATAGGGCCAATGTAATAGGCAATTCATTTTCACAGCTCTTACATTGTTTAGTTTTGGACCTATTTTGCCTTTTCCCATTTTCAGCATGAACAGGGTGTCAGAAAGCAACATTAAAACAGCCATCATTTAAAATGCGCCATCGAAAGAGAGCCATGACGGGAGTCTGCTTTTGCAAATATCACAAAAACACTGTCAGAGGTGTTAATTTAACCATATGTTCAGTATTATTGTAGCCTGCAGGGGTGTAGAGGTGTTTCTATCATCCCATTCTAAAAGAGTCCCCCCTGCACCCCCTCTCCACCCCAATTTTAAAGTGAGAGTACCAAAAAGTTTGACAATATTTCACCATTCCCTGGTGATCTGATGGCATTCATGTTGTGTTGATTTCAAACTTGTGAAGCCGAGGAGTCATTCTAAAGGAACGCAGGTTGTAAAGATGAAGGCAAGGCGGATGCACAATACAAAAATAATTAGGACAAGGCCACTGTGCATGAATCCATCGCCACTTCCCACAAGCACTCAACTGTGTCAAACAGCTTGGTCAATAATCTTCAGCAATTCCTGAGGATTAGAGTCTTATTACTGAACACCGTCTGTCACACGGACCTCAGCGGCCAAATAAATCGCTCTCTGGCTCGCTTTTTTTTTCTTTTTTTCTTTTTGACTCCAATCAACTCATGCAACACCCCCATGTCGAATTGATCACATTGCAAGGTTGAACACAATAGCCTCTTTGATTGATTTGTGGCCAATTAAAATGAGTTTCTCGGTGTGTTATGCTTTACTAAAGAGTCTCGGTGTGTTTTGATGGACAGGAAAGAAAAAGCGCATTTCACCCCAGGGCTTTATAAAGATCAATTTGCGATGAGTAATACACTGCTTGCGATTTTTTTTTCCCCCTGAACACTTTATCGTCCTCTAACAATCAGCATTTGCCCAACGTTGATACTCATTCATTATGTGTATAGGTTTAAACGGAAAAAGTCAAATGGATCTGCATGTTTTGCATAGGATTATATTGTTCTATTCTGTTTGGTCCCATTGCTTTCATCTGTACACCTGATAACTCCAGATCCATTTTTGATGAGCCACTAAGTTTGCAGAGTAAGTCAGTGAATGAATTTAAAACACAGGTTGAGCCTCCCCCACTCAGTGTAATTTGGTTTTATTTATTCCGATCTTTGCTTAGTTTACACAATAGTTGACGCTTTGTATCGTTTTTTTTTTTCATTTAATCTGTATTCATGATATTTGCAAATTACGTCAGGGGATGGCTTTAAAACAGGTTTAGCTTCCCCTTGTTTATATAATTTGCTTTCATTTGCTTTTTTTTTTTTTTGGTTTCCACATTTTCTAACGCAAAAATGTTGTTTTGTTCAAAAGGTTTTTTTTTTTTTTTTCAGGCGCTATTGTCAAATCAAAAGCTTAAACAGACACCAAAGACACCGCTCCGTTGTGGACCTCAGCACCTTGAACCCCGGCTTTGTTTTGTTTGACAAACGCACTCCCAAGCGAAAACAAAGTGCACGCAAGTTCTTACCTCGCCCGTGGCTCGCGGCCACCGCAGCTGCGAGAAGCCACACGGCCAGCACGCTCGTCAACGCGCAAGCTCGTCTCGTGCAATTCATCTCTTCTTAAGTCGAGGTCGCGCGGCTGCAAAATAACGTCCTTGTGTCGGAGAAGCGAGAAAAAAAAAACAGGGGAGGGAAGGAAAGCAAACCGTGAGATTTGAACGTCCGTGAAAACGCAAAGTTGAATCCGTGACGCTTTTTCGCCGATTGGCTTGGCCGAATTCGCAGTTGAGAGGAGAGGCGATTGTAATCAAGTGAAACGCGAAGGTTCCTGGTTTGACTCGGACGCTCTGGAAGCGGATTTTGGCTGTGCGAGCTGGAGGCACATTGGACGAAGACAGCAGAGCGAGTCGTCAGCACCGAGGACAGCTCCCACTCCTAGCGTCGGAAGACGGAACAACCTCGGCGGAGTTTGGGAGGGTTGGGGAGGGGGGCGCGGGGGGGAAGGGGCTTCATCGTGCATTTGTGTCATGTGACACCTGCTGGACACAACATTAGGAACACGCGGCTGCACGACCTAATGACATCCAAGCAAGTTTGACTCCTTTAATGGCTCTTTTAACGACCCACTTTTTTTTTTTTTTTTCGCCAGTCACCCTTGACAATAAAATAGTCAACAGCAGGGAAGAGACATGGGAAAAACAGGGTTCGGTTCCATTTAGCTTTTAAGCGAGGCAGGCAATTTGACATTGGCAATTGTGAGAGGTTTTTTTTTTCTTTCTGTTTTTCTCATCGCAATTTTCACTTAGCTCAATCACAGAGTGCTTCATACATATCGCAACGCAACATTTTACAGTTGAAACATGAAAAAAAAAGCAAATCCAATTAAGTATGTGTCAAGTAGAGCGGAATGAAATGATCTGTGTGTGTGACTACAAGGGTTATAATATTCATAGATGTGTATGAGTGTATGCATATACTACTGTATATATCTATAAGCATGTGTGTGTATAGTGTGTCCAATGTCAATAAGTAGTCTACATATTTATGTTTACAGCTTCCTCCATAATTATTGGCAGCTCTCCTGAATGTGTTTTTTTTAGGTTCGAATAAATGTGTTTTTCTAAATCAGATAGGACTTTGCATCATCTCTATCAATCATCCAGTGACCTCAGTCCTCTCCTCTGCAGTCTTCTTTTTAGCACAGATTTCCAGTGGGGTTGGGGTCTGGGGACTGAGATAGCAATGGGAGGAGCTTGATTCGATTTGCTTCTGCAATACAAACATAATTGCCATTATGGAGGGCACTGTACATGCACATACAGTACTCTATATAATGATTAAGGGTTGACAAGTTGAGCTTATTCATGAAATGATCTGCATGTGTTGATAGAGAAGGGTGTTTTTTTTTTTTTACAATTTTCTTTCTTTAAATGTGGGATACATTACTGGATATCACAGGTGTCAAACTAAAGGCTGGGGGGCCAGATCTGATCCACCACATCATTTTATGTGGCCCGCGAAAGCAAATCAACTTTCATGATGCTTGGTAAAATTTCGACCAAAATGTCAAATTCTCAATTGTCATAAATAAGAGTGACACTGTAAGTATTTTATTGTGACCAAACTCCTTATGAGAGAAACTTAAACAGCCAGTGAATAAACTGTTATTTTTGACCTCTTTATATGCTTTTAATCATACCGGCCCTCCAAGTGAAACTAATTAAAATCTGGCCCCCGACAAAAATGAGTTTAACACCCCTGCTGTATATGGAGATCATACTCAAGCATTAATGTGATATGAGTCAGAATTTAGAGAGAAGGAGTAGGACTAGGTTGGGTTTTTTTCAACTTCTTTATACTCGTCTTGAACACCTAAGTTGTGCCGAGTCGAAACATCTATTGGTGTTCTTTGCCTTTATTTCAATTTATTTTTTATTATTAAAAAAATATCTCTCAGATATGGGTTTATATGCTCCAGAAATCAATCAGTCAATTATATAGAGCAGCACATTCGCCTTACAGTTCAGCCGTTCCAATGGACGCTCCGGCTTTCCTGTGTGGGCTTTGCATGTTCTCCCCACACGTGTGCGTGTTTTCTCTGAGTACTCCGGTTTCCTCCCAGGTTCTCATGTAGACACTACATTGTGGATAGATATGAATGTATGCTTGCCTCTACTCTGATTCAACTTTAGTTGTCTTTGGGGGCCAATTAAGGGAGCAGAGAGCAGGATCGTTATTGACTCCAGTTTACAGCATAAATAAGTATAAAACATATGAAAGGAAAAACCGATAAATTCCAAGTGTTTTTTTCATAAGACAAGATAAGAAAACCTTTATTCGTCTCACAATGCAGCGAAGTTATGAAAGGAAGAAAGTAGAAGAACAAAAAGTAGAGGAGCTGCTCTCAAGGAAGCCACTCTCGCGGCGCCAACTTGAAGTCATAATAATACAATAACAAAATAATACAACACAACACATAAGACACAGACAGCCATTCAATCTTCACCACTTTCCTGCATACTCTTTGTTGTTTGAAGCAGTTACACATGCAAATGACAAAAGTAAGCAAGCCAAGCCAGTCCCTGCTGCACATTTCGTCTTTTTGACTTTTGACCGCCCAGTCACGCCGGGGCAAGTGACACAATGGATTTTCCTGAAAAGTCAATATCACTAACAGGGTGACATCACTCATCAAGTGCTATTTGTGAAAGACTGACGACAGCTTATACAATAAAATAAGCAGACAGCATTCATCACGTAGGGGCGAGGCCCAGTTTTTATTGAGTGGCCAACCGTAAAGGTAAAAGCTTAGATCATCCATAACATTCTGTGCTAAAGGGTTATTTGATTGATGTTGATGATTGATTTAACAAATCCACGTATGTTTTTTTTTATTTATCATTAGTTTACATGCATGCTAGACGTTAGTGTTTGGCAATACACAATGCACTTTAGAATGAGTTTGAATCCCTGGGGAGTTGCATTATTATTAGCACAGTTTGCAGCAGTGTAGAAGGGCCCCGCTTCACAGTGAGGGATGTTTCTAATTTTGTTCCTCTCATGTAGCTAGAAATGTCACCCAAATCTTAACACCTTCTCTAATTTGACAGCGGCAATTAGAAAATCAGCATTATTGTATTTGTAAAAGCAGAAAGAAGGCTACAGCAAGTGCCTTGCTCTGCTACATTGAAAAGAAGCTCAATTCAGTCAATAAATGAATACGCTTATCGCCTCATTAATCGTTATCATTGCATGCATGTCATATCACCTACAAAAATAATTCATGTGAACTACCGTACCAGTGGACACAAACCAGACCGGAATTTCTCAAGCATATTCTGTGTTTTGCCTCTTCCAGAGTACATCATACTCAAGTGATATGAATTCTTCTTAAAACCAAAATGAAAGCAAATTTGGAGACAAGAGCATAGAGAGAGAGAGAGGGGTGGGAATAAAGGCACGGGAGAGAACTTATTGAAGATACCAAAATAGTACCTGCAAGTAGATGCTGTTGCAAAAATAGACCGTTCTTTAGAACAAATTATGTATCAAGTCGATGAATACAAAGCACACCTGCTCTTTTGAGTTTTACCCCCCATGAACCAGTCTAAGGTATGAAACTGTTTGATTGCACCTCTGCTCCTCAAGTTTCAGCAGCCACCAATTAACACCGATCTATTGCCCAAATACATCGTATCATTGCATATCGTTTCTTTTCAACCGCCTTCCTCTATCTCTTCTTTTCCTCCGATGTTCAACAACTAATACTGCAACTTCGCCGCGAATGAAACACATTAAAGCCTTAAAGCAGCTTTAAGGTCTAGTTGGCAGCCAGACGGTTGCAGGCAAGCTTTCATTCTGCTAATGGGTCGGAGTGGGGTGAATAGTTAATGAAAATCAGACCCTTGAAATGAAATGACCAATGTCCCAAGGTAATGAGGCGCACTGCGGCAGTGGGCCTTTACAAGCATTAAGCTAATTTCATATGGCAGGATTATGTAAAAACAACTAATGATGCTGATTAAGTCGCGAAGGACTGACTGATTATTACATGCTCAGCTAACAAATACACTGACTACTGACTCAGAGCAGTAACTGTGATATTCATATGGACCGCTGCCGCGATCCCTTGCCAAATGCTATCAATGGGTCTCGTCTCACACAGCACGGCGAGCTTCGAATGACTGCCCGTAGTAATGTTCCGCAATATCGCAGTCACAAGACTCCCAAATGAAAATGATCATGCGTTACCTTCAGAGTGCAGCTTTGTGACCTTTCTTAGCCTGCAATCAAAATGACTGTGCCAACATCAGTTCATACCTCCCAACTGTAACACCTGCCTTATATAAGGCCAGTGCGATCTTATATAAGAGGTAACCACCTCGCAACTGTAACACCTGCATTCCATTACATCTGCCTTTTATAAGATGTACCTGTAACTGTCTCACAACTGTAATATCTGCATTCTATTTAATCGACCATGTTTAACAGGTAACCACCTTGCGCTGTAACACCCGCATTTAATTACATTTGCCTTATATAAGAGGTAACCACCTCGCAACTGTAACATCTGCATTCCATTACATCTGCCTTATATAAGATGTAACTATCTCGCAACTGTAACAGCTGCATTCAATTACATCGGCCTGATATAACAGGTAACCACTTCGCAACTGCCACACCTGCATTTGATTATACCTACCTTATATAAGCGGTAACCACCTCGCACTCTAACACCTGCATTTAATTACATTTGCCTTATATAAGAGGTAACCGTTGCAGATTGTTTGCTTGATAATGAGGCTTTTCAGAATGCCGCTACTACTTGCAGAATAATCATTTTCTTTGTGAAGAGAAAGCCCTTTACGCCAACAGAAATGAAGACCACTGCAGAAAGTTGGCAGGAAATGTTTTTCTTGATGTAAATAATGAAGGTGAAAACCACTGGCCATAATCAAGAACAGGAAATCCAGATGGAATCTTGCCAGAAAGTTTTACGTTCGGGAGTAAGATTCTTTGGACAAATAAAATCAAGGTCAACTATTTCAACAATGGGATGAGAAATGTACAGTGAAGCAAATTTACAACTCAAAGTCCTCTGTCAAACATTGTACAGGCAGTCTCATAGAATGAGGAGCATCGAACTTAAGTGACAAAAATCCAAAATTGAATGAGGTGTATTGTTTGTATGAAAGACTATTTTGAGCTTCATCCGCTTCATTTTTAGGTCAATTTTTTGGAGTTTTGTCATAAAAGTCTCAACTTTAAACGGGAACAACTACAAACCATACAACTTGATTTTACATCAAAGGCCAGTGGCACCCTGATATCGGAGGCATCGAAACATTTTGTAGTTCCCTGCCTCCTTGCTTCTTATCCCCTGCAACCATTGCTGCTTCGTTAGGCTTTCAAATTAGGAGGTAAACCTTGCTTGTCATGATACTGGCTATGCCCAGCCTCAGCCGTGTGGTAGCCTACATGCCTCCATACTTATTTATTTATTCTTATTATTATTTTTATTTATGATATATATATATTTTAATCTTTTTGAAGGTGCTGGACTCTACAGTTCTCCTATGTCTGTGGATGCTCTATTTGTTAGCCTTTTGGCCAGAAATATTGCATTACATTTCGTCGACGACACTAGTGGTCTGTCTAAAGGAGGAGAAGGAGCGGGCAGTCAAAATAACAATGCACATCTGGCGCATATTCACATTAATGAGGTGCATGGCTTTCATCAGAGACTGCAGGCGGTGGGGGTGGGGTGGGTAAAGTGAGGCTGCGTTCAAATCTTTGAAAATGCAAACTCTCCCTCAATCCTGAATCTGGTTGTATAGAAACACAAAATCGCACAAAAAAATAAGATGAATGATGACCGTGAGTGACATTTATATTCATCCTAAACAGAATAGCACAGAAAAGGAAAACTTGCTCAGTCGTGGTTAGAATGTAAATTTGTAATTTTATATCTTTCGCCACCGTTAACTCTGGAGTGCACAAAAGACAAAACAAAAAAAAAAAAAAACAATTTTGACAAGAGTGAATTCTTTTGTGCTGGAGTTTTAAAGTAAACATCAGCAGGGGCACAACACTTGTTTTGATTCAACTCAGAATGAGGCGTCATCTCAGAGTACAAAGTAAACACGAAATGTTGTTGTACCAAAATAGATCAGAGAAAACGGTTAGATTTTTTTTCATTACTCTCTCGAATATAGTTACAGAGATGGATCGAGGGGAAAAATGTTTCCAGGCATATATTGTACATTTTCAGTGTTTTATTTATGTAATCCATATTTCTATTGAGGAGAGAATAATACGAGGGCAGAGTTGAGTCATTCTGCCAACTCTGCTGATTTTTATTTTTACTTTCTGCTGAACCAGAAAATCCTCGAGGCTTTTACGTATTTAATAGACAATACTGGAAAATGAGACAATTGAACAAAAAGGAAGGTAATCAAACTTAGAACTGGATGTGCCATTATGTTATATTGTTAGCTTTGTGCTTTTTTTTTTCTCCCCTCTTTAGAATGCATTTTGCTTGAATGCATGTGAGTCAATACAAATGTCGAACAAAGCAAAGAAGCTAATAGAGAGTGAATAGGTAATAATAGTGGGCAGTCAAGAATGTGTTACAAAAGCACTAAATATGAAATGTCGATGTGGACAAACTCAAAAGAATGGCTGCAATAATAGCCTGAATCTGTTATGTCGGTGTTTTTTTTTTTTTTTTTTGCACAGGAGATGCTCCCCCTCATCACTCATGCATGCGAAGGGCTCATAAATATTGTTTGCGCAAATGTGCAAATTGGCAATACGGTATTCTTTGAGTGGGGTGGAAAAAAAAATCAATGTTTACTGATGAGAATCAAAAAGCACTCTTTCATTAATTGTTTGTTTTTATTTCTTATCTTACCTTGTGTTGGCCGGTAACCTTGATGTCAAGTGCCTTCTCTCGCCATTACTGTAATGACCCCATTTCCTCCTGGATGTCAAAGATTTTCTTTGACTTTACATAAGGCTTTATGAATACACCAGAACAGTTTGTAAGTACATGTTGTATTTCTTCTTTTTGTCGGAGCATTGCTAATTGCACTTCCTTATTAGCATGTAGCGTAATGGTGGTGGGGGTCGGTGGGGGAGGGGGGCGACCTCTCAACAAGTTCGCCGCACACATGACAGCTTCTTGTCCGCATCCTTTTTTTCAGAGAGAGAAAAGGAATTGTGTGTGAGGCTCCGCTTGACCTTTAACCTCAAACATTTCACATCTGCTTGGTGGTTTTTGTAACTGTGGACAGGAAGACCGTTCAGGAGACAGACTTCAGGGAGAAACCTCTTGTGCCTTTTTTTTTTTTTTTTTTTGTGCGAGCATTTTTGTTGTTGTCAGCCTCCGGCCGAGGCTGCGACCCAGGAGATGCAGCATTGACGACCCCCCACCCCACCCCCTATCATTACTCCTATCTGATGGCCCAGGAGCACTAATAGTCTTGCACAGTCTTGCCAATAGATTCAGCAGCCTATGGTAATGAGCTCAAAAGGATTCCTATGCTCCGCGCTGTCACTTTGATAACTCCAAAATTAACACTGTGCAGGAAATGTTCAACACCTGCTCTAATAACTTTCGAGATAGAAGGAATATGTCAACAGTAATATTGGTACAGGAAAATTAGTGTAACCCTTCTTGTCAAATATAATTAGGACCATGGAAATGCAGATACACCACAATGAATAATTTGTTTCTTTATTACTTTTGAGCCACTCAGGGTATTATCGTGACACACATTTTTTTTTTGTTTTTGTTTTTGTTGTTTTGTTTGTTTTTTTTTATGAATGGGAAAAGGAAGGTCATTGCGATCCACACACTAATGCACAAGTTTCACACAAAGCATGGACACACATTAACGTGCATAAACGTTTTGACAGAGGATGTGACATATTATCCCACACTTAAACATACGCATCGACGCTCTCTCTCTCTCTTTTCCCACAGCGCACCCCTCCCTCTCCTTGACCTTCTCTTTTCATTAGTCAGAGCGTGTCCGTGCCTCTGAGCATGCTGATAGTGCACTGCTCCAAGGCTGCATTTATCATGATGATAAAGCACTCTCAGGCAACAGCCCAGCATCTCAAGGCTAGCGGAAGCAATGCCTGACAAGTGACAAGTCACACAAACCGTCCCGCTTTCTTCATCCTCCCCCGCCGGGTGTCATCTAGAGAGTACGCCGCGCTCTGGTCAGTCACAGGTTGTCGATTTATGTCACCTGACCTCCTAATGAGCAGTTAAAGGAAGGTGGGATGATTGTGCGCGAAGCTGATCTGCCGCGCATCAATGTATCGTACATCCGGTGTGCTGTTGAGCGGTGTAGCATACTCTATATTCATGGACTGCGTAGATGCGCCAAAGTGTAAAAACCTGTACATCTTGCTTTTTATGCCGACACAAGCCTCTGGTGTGCTTGTTGGGAATTTTCTCTGTGCCATGCTCGGAGTTCTGTCATACCTTAAGGGGGTTCCTAAGAACTAGTGGCTAAGAGTAGACTAAAGTTTACGCCTGCTGGAACCATGTCTAAGTATCGGTGCACGTAGTGTCATGCGAGCATTGAGCGAGCTTCAGATACGCCGCTGCTTAAGTGGAAAAAAGGAGAGCACCACCATCTGTACTTTCAGCTGCTCATGAAAGGTGCAAACACTCAACTACAAACTCAAAATGAGGAGACTAGTCCAACAGTGTGTCAAAACTCCCAGAAACTCACACAAAGATGAAGTAGCCATGTTACGGGCATCAATCACTAGGCCACGCCCCTGCAAGGCATACATGAACACTGCAGCTAAAGTTGCCTTGACTCGCCTATCAGTTGAAGCACATAAAAAATGTGTTGTTTTTTTTTTGGGGGGGGGTCGCTGTATTTCATCTCTGTTCTTTGTCAAGCATGTACTGTATGTCTATTTCAGAATATTTTATGTGATTTATACATGAAAGTGGAATATCTTGTCAGGAGAGGATCACATCAATTCAACTGAATCTGATCAACCAAACATTTAATTTCGGTCCAAACAGCACTAAAAAGGAACCGCTGAGATTACTTGTGGTAACAAGTAATCACTTTTAATTAAAAAAGTCCAGGTCACTTATGTTCACTTGCTTTAGTGTGGACAAAGTTCTGTGGATTTTAATTAAAGTGAGTTTAGTTTAATGGAATGTCTGAATGAGTTTGCGTGTGGAGAAGATGAGGGATTGGGACCAAATGGCCGCCTGTCAATGGGGAAAGGCTGGTTGTGCATCCACAGAAGGTATCATTTGCAAATCTGTCCGAGGACGACGTTGGAAGCTTGAGGAGACTTTCCATGCAGTAATGGCTTTTATATTGAAGGATTTGCAGCTCCAAGAACAGACAGGGTGTTTCGTCCAAGCACGCTTCACAGATCAAGTCATCCAGGGCATCATGCATACCCAACAGACGTATTATAAGACGTGATTTTTTTCCTGAATATTCTTTCATCATATTGCATTCATATTCCTCCTACTTGCGCTCACTTCCGACTCTGCACCATGCAATCTTCTGTCCATCCATCTGTTTTTACACTTTTTTTTTTCTTGTCCTGTTCAGCATCACGGGGAGCTGGAGCCAATCCCACCTGGCATCTGGCGAAAGGCAGCTGATACCATGGCACATAGGAAAACATAAAGAAAAAATAATACATCACCTTTAACTAATGGTAACGCATGACATCTGGGTAGTTTTATTATTATTTTTTTTTTATTATTATTGCTGTTGTTTTAGCCTCTTCCTATTAAAAGTGTTTCATTTATTTTCTAGACTACTACGACAGTGTAAAAATGTGACAGAACACATTGCGTGTACTGTTTAAGTTTGTCTGATGGCGCAAGTTTGAACCTGCAACTATTTTTTTTTTCTTTTTCCATTCAAATGGGAAAATTATTTCAAAACAAATTGGAGGTAAAGCACCCATTTTGAACAAATGTGTCTAGTTCTAAGGCATGGGTGTCAAATTCAGGTCCTGGTGGGCCGCTGTCCTGCATGTTTTCCAACACACCTGTTGCAACACACCTGATTCAAATGAGCAGGTTCAATGTCAGGATTCCGCAGAGCTTGCTAATGATCCGATCATTTAAATCAGGTGTATTGCAACAGGGAGACTTGGAAAACATGCAGGACAACTGCCTTCCAGGACCTGAGTTTGGCACCTATGGAACCTATTTGGAACCTATTGGTTCTAAGGCAGGGGTAGGGAACTCCAGTTCCTCGAGAGCCATATCCTGCCCGTTTTAGATCCCTCCATACTCCAACACACCTGATTCAACTGTTCATGATTATTTCAGGCCTCTACAGGGCTTGCCGATTAGCTGCTTTTGAATCAGGTGTGTTGAAGTAGAGAGGGAGCTAAAACAGGCAGGATATGGCTCTCGAGAAACTGGAGTTCCCTACCCCTGTTCTAAGGTATCTCACTCCACAGAGCAGAACTCAAACTGGCATCTTACATCAATAAGGACTGGACGCATTGTATTAGAAGGAGCGCTATCAATGGCCTGTTCTTCAAAAACCACTCATTCAGTAATGCTCCCCGTGGACCACTGGAACATGCTCTCGCCTTCATGTGCAATACTTACATCTGAGTAATGCTAATTGTGCTATACATAGCATATGCCATGACATAGTTGGGTCATACCCAGCATATAAGGACGTGTTTTTCATTCACCATAAACTCCACTTGGTTTACAAAACATTTTGACCCGTTTTGGTGACAATTGTGTTCATGCCCTTGAATGGTGTAGTGTGGTTTTCCTCAAGTGCAGGACTACCGTATGCTGTCTCTTATCATAGGTTAGGATAATTAATCCCACCACAAAGGCTTCTGGTTGTAGTGTTACGATATTAGCAGTTCCACTAACAGGAGACAATGGTCCAATTAGACGCATTTGTTTCCTCTGTTGTTTCATTATGACTCTTTACCTAGCTCCAAGTTTAATTTAAACACAGTGTGATTAAGAGACCATTATATTAAGGAACGTTTGACTGGAATTCTGAAGTGAATTGCTGATGGAAATTAAAAGGCTCACAAGGCAATATTACGTTCTTTATTGCTCCAGAGTTTAATTTTATTTCTGTACGTCTGTGCGCTCGTTGTTATTATACAAGGATTAAACCGTGGCAAGATGCAAGAGGAATTGAGGAAAGCTTTTCAACATGCCAACCTTGTACCACGTAGTTCCATTTCATATATTGTGCTCTTTTATCAATATGAACCAGTTTTTTATTTTGCATCTGAAGTTATGTACCTCAGTCAGCAAAGGGATTTTACAATGACACATTGGTTCGTGTTTGATCGTATACTGTAGTTCCATTTTGGGATAGTTTCCATTTTTAGCTCAAGGCGATAATATTCTGACATGCAGATACTTGACACTTTTTATTTGCTTGCACAATGTAAATTCCTACCTAAGTATAATGAATAAATGCTTGAGTGAATAGAAAGTGGTCCGTGAGACTCTGCAACCATCCATGTCCATCCATACTAATTGTAGTAAAAGGCAACTAATTGCCTGAAATCAGAGCCTTGCTGACGATGAGATGACTCAGTCCTTTAACTGAGTCATGAGCGCAGAAGCACACAGCACTGCACTCAAGTGAAATTAAAAATGATTTGTTCAGAGTGATATTAGATGACTTATTTATTGTTTATTGGTATATTGTTTCAACTTCTGGTAAAGTTCACTAAAGTTACTTTAGTTCAGGAGCGTTTTTTTTTTTTGTTGTTGTTGTTGTTGTTGCTTTCATTCTATTATTGGACTTTATTTATGGGGGGGGGGGGTTCCATTGATCATTCCAGATTAATTAGATCGCGAACCAGAGGGTTTTATTTTACGGGGTGGCAGCTGCCACGCGTATCAATCCCCATTTGCCTCCTCTGGCAGTTGGCAATGATTCTATCAATACTAAATTCCAAAATGTATGACAAATGTTCCTTATATTTTCTCAATAGTGTGCATAAAATGTGTGTGCCGAAATGACTCCGACACCCCAGGAATGATATGATAATCCAATGCAACAGCAGTATAATGTTTTTAAAAAAAACAGATTGTTTATACACCGTAATTGTTTTGTGGATGCCATCAAAATACACCCACTGGTGAAGTTTTCCCACCTGCATCTGTTCAAATGACATAATTAAGCACGGGCTGTATATGTAAACACAGACTGTTCAATATAATTAAAATATGGAACGTTAGAGGTGTTGATCATTGAATAAGTTAAATGAGAGCCAGTGGAGCATTGTGGAGGTAATCCTCATTGAAATCATCATTGGGTATAAGTGAGCGCACAGGCCTACTAAACACTATAAAACAAGGCGGTGTTATTTATCTGCAATTTGGCCTTTTGTGCATGAATGTGGGTTGCTTTATGTGTGCCTGGAAATGTTGACGTAATAACATAAAAGACATTTTAAAAAAAAGACAATACGGTAAATCTGAATTGGACACTTGGACCTGCAGCGTAAATAAGTCAAGCAATAATTGTACGGATTTTTAAAGCCTTCACCATAAATCATGTTAAAGAGTTTCTGATCAAGAAGTGCTTAGTCATGTGTGAAAAAGCAATTTGCAAATTACATTATAATACAGCCCATTGCATGTACAGTTTAGGGGAGAGGAAGCTTATCACAGCTGACATTGGCTGGCCGTGCGCAGCTACGCAAAGATGATGCTTTTCCTGTTTCTCACAAGGTTGTTTGTGTATTCCAGATCATATCTCGCCGTCGATGCTTGAAGCTCACCTTTGTCAGGCTGCCTCTCTATCGATCACCGAATCAAAGACAACAATGTTTGTCATCAGCAGCTCCACAGAAACAAGGAAATTTTGCGTGTCCTTTTGTTGCGTGGTTAGAAACGTTGTTTATGGAGCATTCTGATTATGGATTGTTGACTCTAGAAGAGAAACAAATCAGGTGGTAAGCATGTCTCCCGAGCAGTCAAAGCAAAACAAAATATGAAAGTGTTATTGAATACTTTATCTGCTGCGCACATCTTCTGTCCCACTGTGTCTCCCCAATCCATTCCAAAACAATTTAGAAAGTAGTCATTAAAACAATATTGACACTTTTTTTTTCCCAAAACACTGCTTGAAAAGTCAATGTGACGTGTAAACATCTGCGGATTGACTTTCTTTTTTTTTTTTTTCGGCAGGTCTGCTTTGCTGATTT
>CAAKHF010008732.1:41782-53818 GCA_901007745.1 Hippocampus kuda
GGGGGGGGGGGGGGTATCTGCTATTTATTTATTTATTTTTAATGGCCCCTCTATTTTCGAGGAGCCAAAAGTATTTGGTATAAATTAACGCCCAAGTGGCAAATTGCCAAAGTACAGTCCACTTTTTTTGTAACTAGTTGATAAATGAAGCACATAAAAATGTGACGTTGGTGTCAAGGTACAGTATTGAGTTTCCATTCGGTGGCTGTTTGTGTTGAGTCTTGCTGGAACATGTCTGGACTGGAAGCATAATTGTATCATTTTCATTTCATTCTACTGTTAATTATTGTTTTTTTTTTTTAATCTGTCCATAGGTTGTGTTGAAGGAAGAAAGTTGATTTTAACATCAACTCAACAGTTAATATGACTTTGAATTCACCGACCAAACCAATCGGTATACCAAAATTGAGGGCAATGTGGATTTATTGCATCAACTTCATGAAACTTTTGCAAATGTCGGACGTCGTATTGAAGAAATATTTTTTTTTCATATTCATATTGAAGATGTGTTCAGACTTTAAGACCACTCTGTGTCATATCAATTTACATAAACTCATTGTGATAATTTTGTCGGGTTTTCTGTTGTCATTGGTACGAAGCAAAACATCCATTTGTCTTTGGCGCAAGAAAAAGCCCAACGTTTGTTTCCAAACACGATTTCTAAAGCAAAGGGTGAAACGCAGTTAATGAAGTCACATTTCAGGCGCCACTTTTTTAGTTTTGTGTGTGTGTGTGTGTGTGTGTGTGTGTGTGTGTGTGAGAAACAGGTGACTGATCTTTTTAATACTTTACCACCGAGAGGGGCTTAGAGGAAAGGCCATTTACACTCCCTGCAATTCCCCCAAATGTGGACCACTCTGTTAGATCTTAAGTCTTCGCTTTTAACAAACAGAAACATGAAGCAGTGACAAAAGTGGTAACTATCTTTTTCGCAGGGGGCACACTGCAGCAGCCGCCAACATGAAGAATAACACGCAGTCTTTTGCAACCTTGGCTCATTGTGACGCTCAAGCAGTGATTTCAACACAGACATTTTTTCCCTTAGCCTCGCATTTCAACTATTTGTTTTCAAGATTCACACTGTGCTTCAGCGCGAGTAGGTGCAGAAAGTATAAATATAAAATATATCAAAGATTTGCCACGGCTGAAGGTGTGATTTACTTTTACGGTAGCTTCGACACAGAGGGAGGAAAATGACTGTATTGTTCCCCCCAGGCGCCGCGAAAGGCCTCGGCAAAATGTAAACAATGTTTGAGGCTAGCTTTTCGAGCCTCGTTACAAGGGCTTGCTACTGTGCAGTGTTCATTAGAGTGGAAATAATATGTGCAAACAAAGAGAGGCACCGAAGCAGCGCGCTCGGCAGCGTTCAGAATTGCAAATGACTGCAGCCTCCTCACCTGTTCCCCGCAGACCTCATCCCAGGGCCTCCAATCATCGCCTTATTGGCGGCAGGTATCCATCAAAACATGACACCCCCCCTCTTATATTAAGGGGAAATAGCCGCTTAAAACACATTCTCCCCTTTCACAATACCCCCACTAATCCTTCCCCGCCTCCACCCAAGGTCAATATGGAGATGCTTGGCAAATAAAGCTGTTTTGCAACAACTGGCATGCTGTTCTATTTGAAAATCAGACTCGTTTTTGGCCGCTCTCCAGCTTCTTTGTAATTCTAAAAGGTGCATATTTGTCCAGAGTGGTGCAGGGTCTTATTGGAGGAGACAAGTAATTTCCATTCATGTCAGCCAAGGACACAGATGCATGTAAATTGCACGTGACATGGAAAGCATGTGCGGGAATCGAAAAGCGAAATGACGTATTATGTAAAATAATGCCCTGTGGCACAAGTGATCATGCACTGGAGTGGCCAAAACTCTTGCGTGAAACGCAGTGGAGATAAAAAAAAAATTATACACTTAACTGTAGGAGAAGTGTTCTTTTTCGTATTTGCGACAAACAAAACTTTTGGAATGATGGATGGAAAGTTCAACTGTGATTTCATTGAACCTGCATTTTTTTCACGTGTTTCGGAGAATCCAAGTGTGTTTTTACAGTCACATGTTGTTGCCAGAAATTACCGCACTTCCTTCAATGTTGCTACGGGACTCTTGGCACACTTTCCGACCTTTTTATTTTTCTCGTATTTTCATTTTGGAGGGCCTTCGAGTTCTTGCTGATGTCACTATGGTGCCATATTTCCTCCACTGTGTTCTATGGTATATTTAATGCCTTGGAAATTTTTTTTGTACCCATCTCCTGACTGACACCTTTGAACAATGAGATCCCTTTGATGCTCTGGGAGCTCTCTGTGGACAATGGCTTGGGTTGAAAAATGTGACTGGAAAAAAAATAAAGGGTAGGAAAATCCTGCAGGAATATTTGAAGATTATTTGGAGTAAATCAGAGGCACTTGACGAAGTGTTTGATGACTCCCGTTTAACATGAGTTTGAAAGTGATTGCTTAATTCTGAACACAGCCACATTCCCAGTTATGTTGTATATCTCATTTGTTCAGTTTCACTTCTGTAAAAACTTTCAAGTCCCCCCCCCCCCTCCTTCAAAAAAAGGAATTTGAGCAGGGGTGTGTAGACTTATATATATGATACCACGAGAGAAAGGGTTCGTTCCTCAGCTTTGCCAGGCTAATGACTTCCTGCTCCAGCGGTTTGCGAAAGTGTTAGGGAACAAAATAAGTCAAATCAGAAGCCAAATTTAATCTGCCACTAAATGGAAAGCCTTTAAGCAGCCACCCAGAGGGTGCACACAAGCGAGGTGAAATTGCATCAAAAGCTCTCGGGCAGAGTGAAGGACAGGTTGTGTGTCGGAATAGGGATTATAGATTGGTTGGATAAATAAGAGATTTTTTCTTTTTTTTTTCCCTCCCCCAGCAAAACATACTGAGCGTGACTATCCAACAAGGTGGTGATTCAAGAAACCATCAATCTATTTCAGCCTACCCACTGTAAACCGCATCAGGATGGAGATTGATGGGGAGGAAGAACTCTTAATTTGCCTCCAGCTTATTTTGCACGGTGGAGCTGCGCCGTATACATATTAAAATGTTCGGTGATAACATGAGCAACAACAGTCAGCGTTCCCCCGCAGCTCAACTTCATTCATTTCCATGAATTGTTTGTTTCCTCTCGTCTCCCGAGAAAGCCGACGGGTACGCTGAGAAGATACTCAGCGGTCGGAGCTAAATTTAATTAAACGCATCCTGGACTTGTTTGGTGAAAACTTATTTCTGACCTGCTGTTCTTCCACTCTTTCATGAAGGGGTGAATCGAAATGGCATGACGCCGAAATATCCTCGCCGTCATTGATTTTGCAATAGTTCTTTTTATTTCCTAGAAAAAAAGCTCATTTGAAAAACGATGATACATTCCGAAAACGAAAGCAGACCAGACTGCTCAAGCAGTATATGTAACAACAGCAATAAATGCTTTCGCTTAAACTTATTTGGGATCGCCGACATCAGAGTTGGCTGGTTCTATATAAATATTCATGTGCAGAGCAAAGATGGGGAAAAAAAAAAAAAAAAGCAAAAACAAGACATGAAATGCAGATTAGGTTTTTCTGGGAAGCTATGCTAAAAGCAACTCACATTCCATTTTTGTTCTTTTTTTGTACACATGAGCACAGACTGCAGTTCACATGCACTGCTATATACGCACTTCCTTGGACATCATTTCAGTTCATAAATTAACAAACCTCATAAGGCTGAAAATAGAAATATCCATTGTCTCAACAAACTCATGCATCTGTAGTTCTACTAAATGTATGATGAAATCTGACTTTTGAAGTATCCGATATTTGAATGTATTGTATAAATAATATTTAATTCTGGCATCACAATATATTATATAGTTCACTCTAGTTTTACCCTTGCAAAATGAGTAAAAAAAACAAAAACAAACAAACAATAAATAAACATCAGCAATCTTTGACATTATATAGAAGCAAGATCAGAATGACAAAAAACACATTCTTTCATTTTTGAGGGCTCCACAGCGGCCACAATAATATACCTCCCAAAAATAGATTATTAACTTTATTTTCATTTCATACGAACAAAAATACTCTGCACATCTTAACAATATTTGTCACCAAATGCGAGGTTGGTCAGATTCTATATTTAATTCTATACTTAAAGTAGTCAATGAGTTCAAGCCTTGTCGTTATAATGAATTCCTTTCATGTACATTTAAATCTTTCACGTGGCTTCTAAACAAGTCGCAATTTACTATTTGAATGGGATTGACTCCTACTTGACTGTGAGTCTAAATTAGACAAGCCCTATAAAGAAAACAGAGGGCTATTATGAGCAATCGGATCTTCAAGAAATCCATTTTATTTGAAATGAATCTTGATGAGTTTGTCTCCACTTATATTTACGCTATGGAACAATCTACCGCCGAATAAAGAGAAAAAGAATTTAAGTGCAACAACAGCTTGGTTAGTTTTTCAAGTAGAAAAGATTGTCTTTTGTTTTATTTGTGCCAGTACCGCTGATTATTTGGTGACAGTTATTTATGTGGTTTTCCAAATACTCTGACGTGAGATATAAATTGTAATTTATGGTGATTAATTTAAAGAGGACCACATTCCTCCCATTGAGCTTCGCTCCCGCTAATAGGAAAAGAGATAAGAGGAGTCTTAGAAGTTGGTCAGACTTTCTTGGAGAAGTCCATCCAGAGCAGGCTTATCTAAATCCTCTTGGCAGGGCTGAATAGACAGGAAGCGCAGAGGAATGCTTAAATTTGCCTGAAGAGCAGCCCTTTAAAATACAGAAGTGGCAAGAACCCCCCCCCCCCCCCCCACGAAAATAGCTCCGCTTCACTTAACTTTCTCAAGCATCACATCAAAGGTGAGCAGACATTAGCCTCAGAAGCAAACTCACATTCACGAGGAAGAACAAATATGACAGAATCCCCTAAATTAAACTATCCCCCAAATTGTTTTTCTCTGTAGGATTTGCTTCCCTCCTGCGTGTTTGGTTAAACATGAGAGCTCAAGGTGACCCGAGTTTGAGTTACGACGTGCTCTCGCCCAGCGTGCACTCGCCGTAGCACGGCCTCGGCGGCTGCCCGTCTCCGTTGAAGTCCACCTCGTCCTCGACGTCCGATTTGCCGTGGGTCACGTGTCGCCTGGACACAGGAGGGCTGTAAAAGTCAACACATACACATTCACATAAGAGTTATGACGGTGTATTATGGCTTGCTTGCGTGAAAACGCGGTAAACGGGAAGTCGGTTTCTTTTCGCTAACTCTAAAATGCAGGATTATTACCCATTCTTAAATGTCCTTCGCTAGAAAAGGAAAAAGCACCGCAGTTGATGTTTTCAAGTAAAGTCATAGAATGGCAAGTATTTAATATCGAAGGACAGCGCAATTCAATGCAGCACAGCAATACTTGACAGGCAAAGAAGGCCAATGATTCGCGACAGCAATAGCCTCCGTTTAGCAATGTTCAAGTGTTTGAATGGAAGTGGGGGGGGGTGCTTAGAAATGCTATATTTGCAGGCTGTGAGGCCTTGCTTTGAACTTCACAAAAATGACAGCACAGAAACACCTTGGGAGATTAAAAAAAAAAAAAAACCGGCAGAATATGCGTCGGTAGATATTTAACGGAAATAAAGGTTTATATTATTTTGAATATATTACAAAGTCCCTCCAATTTTATTTTCCCTTTTTACAAAAATCTAATCAATATATAACGCTTTATATTAACATAATATAGTATTTTAAACTTGTATGAGAGTAATAAATCCATTATATTATGGTGGTTGAATTTTGAATGTAATTTGAACAATTATCTGACCTTATTTGTTTATTTTTATTGTTAACATATGACACAAATGTAACCATAATGCAATTACTGCAAAAATGTTACTCCTCTGCGTGTTTAAATTTGCCTATAAAAACATCATTACTGTAATAAGACGTAACCCCATTGATGTTAATGTTGGTCGTCTGTGAGAAAGGTGCTACTCCCTTCCAGTGCATGCATGCATTGTCCGTTTTGACCATGACAATAATTAAATGTAGTTCCATTATTTTGTCTTTTATTTAAATCAAACAAAGGAAGACACGGTTCATAAGGTACCCTGAGCTTTGCTGACACCTTTCAAAAGTGCAAGAAGAAATATAAAGATGGAATAATCGGAATTTGATGAAAAAAAGGACAAGATGCCAAGGTGTTGATTGCTTTTCTGGTTAAGCTGTTGCTGCAAAACAAATTAGTTTAGTTATTGGCCAACCTGTGTGGGTGGTGTGACTTGAGAAGTGCAATCTCTAAGGCTATTTTTTCATGTAATTTGGTTCTGTTGTCACACCAGAGCAGAAAATCTTACGTAAACACCATTGGAGAAAGGAGGTGTTCTTTATCACAGTGGTACCAGACCAAAACAGATCCTTGTCTTCGTTTTCACATCCAAACCGCACTGAACCTTCGTTTTTAAACCGACCTTTCGTTTTTTGGAGCGCCCCAGGGTTGGAATAATAGCCCTCGCACTACAACAACAGAGTTCATTTTAACGGAACAAAGCCTGTGCAGTCACAAATCAAGTTAGTGCTTTAGAAGGAAATGATCCAATGAGATGACACATAAAATGCGGATCTGTGTGAGGACACAAACCAAACAAACGACAGCGAAGAGCAAGTTAGTCTGTTAAACGTGTGATCCAGGATGAGTTTCTTGCCACACCAAGCATCACCTTCATTTGTTGCGATCAGTCACTGTCTGGTCTGTAGAGGTACTTCATCATCAAGTTATCCATCTTCTTCTGTTTCCTCTTGCTATCCTTCTTCCTGGGTGTTCCACCACTCGCGTTTCCCTTTTCGTCATCAGACGGCTGCTTCGGGCTCTTTTTAACACTGTTCGAGCTGCGGTATGAGACTGCCGAGTCCGACGAGGAGGATTCAGATGATTCTGACTCTGAGGATGAAGAGGAATCTTCTGACTGGCTTTCCTTCTTCTTGGCTCTCTTCTTGGACTTTTTGGCTTTCTTTCGCCTTGAGCTCTTCCTGCTGTGCCGATCGTCTGAAGAGGAGTCATCCGACCGAGTGATTTTGCTTTTTTTGTCTTTGCGACCGTGGGAGTTGCTACTGAGGATGCTCGATGGCCGACTGCTGTAGTCCAGGGCCGAACTGGATGCAGAGCGAAGCAAGCTTGATTTACTGCACCCGAGGCCTTCATAATCTTCCGTCTTCCTTCCCTCCTTGCTGGCCAGTCCTTTCTTCTCCTCTGCTTCCTCATCGCTGGACTCGTCAAGCTTGCTACGCTTGAACTTGATGGGTTTGAAGCTGAGAACCTCATTGATGGCGGCCTCCAAGTCGGGGTCCAAATAGTTTCGGTGCGTGACAGGCTTGATGTCAGACGTATCTGGCGGATTGCCGTCTGAAGAGCGAGCTCGGGCCGGGGTGGAGAAACTACGGGTGGTTGAGCGAGAACTGTATGGGGAAGTGCCTCCTTCAGTAAACGCAAGACTTTGGCCATCGTCTTTGTCGTCGTCATCTACATGCACACCAAACTCACTGAGGCCGCAACTACGGGCGAGGGACAGGCGAGAATTGCTGCGCTTGTCGTCTTTCCAGGAGCTGCTACGATGTAGCGATAGCGGGCTAGAGCGACTCACACTACTGATGGTGGACTTGGTGTCGTCCTCATCCAGTATCGCCCTCCTGGTGGATATCCTGCTGGGTGCCACAGAGGAGATAGTGGAATCCTTATCGAATTCAGGGCTGTTTCGCGAGGTCCAGCGTGACTCTAAACCCTTCCTGGCCCTGCTGGTGGCCTCCGAATAGGCCATGGAAATGACGGAGGCTTTGTCATCAAAGTCATCCTGTGCTTGGTTCTTTTTCCAGTCCTCCTGGAGATCGCCAGACTTGGATTTGGCTTTGCGAAGTGAGGTGTGGTCAGGGGTGTCGGGCTGTTCCTTTAGAGTGCTAAAGAGGGAGCTCTCATCGCCTGTCCCTCCGATGGAGTCTTTGAGGTTTGAACGCTTGCGATAGCTCAGGGAGCTCATTACAGATATTGACCTGTTCTGCTCGATGTCTTTGCCATCTTGGCTTCCATCGCTCGTCTTAACCTCGTTCACATCTTTGGCATCTGCATTTGCAGCATATCTACAGGGTGGCAAAATACACGAATAACCCGATAAAAGATGCATTTCTGTTGAGGCAAAGACATTAATACAATGAGCAGCATATTGTTCCCGGAGTTGGTGTGATGATGCTAATCCGTAATGTCGGATGCAACTGATAATTTGTCACGTTCTTTTTGTCCTTTGGAGCTTGATGGCGAGGGAGCGCCCTCTCTCCCTCCAGCTATTGCTGTTTGTGTACACGACGGTATTGTGGACAGTGTGGGAGTCAACAAGTGAGAAGATCTATGGAAGCAGAGGCATCATTTAGCAGACGCGCCAACTGGCCACAGGCCACTTCAATAAATTTGACAGCAGCCACTTCGCCATTCCGCCTGCTGTCATTAGACAGATTACTGGAAAGGAAAGCAATGACACCTAATCGTATAAATCACCCTCTCCCTTTTTTGCCTCTGGTAATGTTGGGCCTTTAAAGACTCTAGTTAGTTATTTTTGCAAGGAATGTTTTTTTTTTTTGTCATAAATGGTTTGTCTGGATGTCAACAAATTATCCAACAAGGAGGACTGCAAAGAATCTATTCATGGCATGAATGGCTTTCGCATTTTCGGCTTAGACATAATAAAACACAAACTAGTAGGACAGATCCAGTTTGAAGGATGATGTTAAATATAGGGCCAAGGAAGAACTCTAGAATGTTTACATCATGTAACAGCCCGTCTCACAAAACGATGGACAAACAAATACATTTTTTCTTCAACAGTTTGGAAGTTTGTGTGTGTGAACAAAGTTCAAGTTGGTCATTACAGCCTTCGTAAAACAAAGACTCACGCAGAGTACTACACAGTATATAGAGCATGACAGAGGTTCTTCAGTAACCAAACGTACCGCTCGATATAGGCCCTTATCACTGCTCGATCACAGGGATCCGTGCGGTTATCTGCGATGAGGTAAGAGGATCAGAGAAGGAAGAAGCACTAACCTGGCACTCCTTAGACTTCCCTCGTCCGACTGGGGCTTGGAGGAGGCTTTGTTCTTGGAGAGCCAAGACTTAACCTCATCCACACGGTCCTCTACCTCAGAATCTGTGTCTGTCTCTTGCCCACTGCGGGTACGAAGACGCATGTTATTGAGAAGCATCGGATGATAAAACAAAAAAAAGCCATCTATTCTCACAAGTCATATTCCCTATCAGCACATGATGTACAAATGACTCCATTGGTGAAATCAGTCAACTCGATTTCTCCTGTAATCTGTTTCACGTCAAAACGTGAAACATCTCGATGGGTCGGAATCATTTCCACAAGTAAAAAGATAAAATGACTTGCTGAATGAATATTTATGCAGTGGAAATGCCATAAATGACATAATGGTGTGAAATGAATGGCCACTTTGTATTAAGAGGTTCGGGTGATGCATTGCAGTGCCGACAGAAGAAGCATAAATCTCATGCCATTGCTCAACATACTCCAGTTAAAGCACATGTATTATCCAGTCAGAATGCAGATCAAGCCCTTGGTGGGATAATTAACTTGTTTGGCTGCTGGCTGCTCGCATCTGTGTGGCGTGTCACCAATTCTGGTGCTTGTAATGGAGCAGAGCCATGAGCACCAAATGCCCCTACACTTGACATAACAATCAATACAGAGACTTGTTGATCCAAGTTGCGGTGGGGGGGAGATAGATTCCACCTGCTCAGACACCTTCCTCATAAACTCCTTTAAATGCAATGTTGAGTTTTCAGAGTGTGACCCACACTGTGTGCAACTCAAGTAGTTGAACTTTTCTAGCAGGAACGCCTGAGGACTGAAAAACATTTTTCAAAAGTGAAACTTCCTGCAGTCATTAGAAGTGATGGAGGGAGCGTGTAATAAAAAAAAATGTTGATCTCTGCTCCTGTTGCAAAACGTAAAAAGTATTGCACTGTATTTATTGGACAGCGAGAAAACTATTTAGATTACTTGGTGACTTGAAATGCTGTACGGCCCGCAAAGCGGGCACCACGCTATAAATCAAAATGAACAGCCAGACGCAAGACCAACTAATAAATCAATAAATATCTCTTCCTAAATCCATACCAAACAGGAAGTTGTAATCTGCTATCCCAATAACTGTGTTTCCACCTAGCGTAGCATAATACGTATTACTTGCATTAAAGAATAAAAAAATTAATCAATACTGGACATAAATTGAAACTAGAGTGCTGATGTGAAGCAGTTCCACATTTCATTCCCATTTTCACGATGAAGTAACAAAACAATCAATAAAAGTGACAAGATGGTCCATCTTGGCATTTTTGCCGATTATGACGAGAAAATATTTTTCATGACGGTGCAAGATGATAGCCATGCTGGGAAGCTTTATCGGGTGTCCTTATATCCATCGAGAAAAAAATCAGACACCAGTGAGTGTCACCGTGCCCCCATCGCAAATTCAGCCCTTTTCCCTTTCAGAACAAAGTGTTCCGTCTCTATTTTGAGGGAAGGTCTGTGCTAAAAAGCCATTTTTCTCACACCAGAACTGTAAGGAAGCTTAATTTCGCGTTAAAATCCATTTGTGACGACGGCTCCCTTTCGTTACTCTCTCCGTCTATGCAGGATGCCAAGTGAAACAAGTGAATGCCAACCAAAGAAAGAAGACAACGAATCATGCAATTGCATTTGATAATGCAATGTCCTGCATCCAAAGAAACTTCCTCTCTTACCTCCCACTATAAAACACAAACCAATGTGAAATAAAAGGTGGCTTGCAATTGAGTGTTGTGCAAATGGTGTCAGAACCAATTTGTCCTTGGCCCTACACTCCTTGCTAACCGCTCCTGAGGCCTCCAGATACAAACAAGCCCCAAGAATTTGGAAGTGAACGTTAATGGCTTCTGACAATCAGCCTCGGCTGGTTGTAAATCTTTGTCACAAATACTCACACTCAGCCTCAAATCACATATGGCTGTATGTCTCGGTGTTATCGCTTCGGTACCATACTTTGTTAATTACGAGACATGTTGACAGGCTCATTGCGTTGAATAGTGTGTCTTACATTTCGTACTGTTTATTCACCTTGCCGGCACCGTGACTACCATATTGATGCTTCATTTCGATTGACGTTAACAGCCTGTGTGTTATTGTGATAACTGTCAGTGGTCTATAAATGCAACAAGAGCTCTCGACCCTGTGGTGCATTTATACTCTACTGTACCATAATACACTGAAAATCCGTCCATTTTCGTATCCGCTTATCCTCACAAGGGTCACGGGTGTGCTGGAACCTATCCCGGCTGTCATCAGGCAGTAGGAGGGTTATACTCTGAACTGGTTGCCAGCCAATCGCAGGGCACATACAAAACGAACGACGATCCGCGCTCACACTCACACCTTGGGACAATTTGGAGTGTTCAATCAGCACGACATGCATGTTTTTGGAATGTGGGAGGAAACCGGAGTACCCGGAGAAAACCCACACAAGCACGAGGAAAACATGTAAACCAAACAGGGAGGCCGAAGCCGGAATCGAGCCCTACGCTTCTGCACTGTGAGACGGACATGCAAAACGGTCACACCATACTGCCACTGAAAATAAAAAATCGTAAATTCATTTGGATAACCCACATCTCAACCACATTGTAAATGTGATGGCTTTACAACTGAACAATTGATATTTGCCTGACGTAAAAAGGACTATGCTCTGACAAATACAATGGCAAAGCATTGGTTCCACCGTATATAATCAGAAAGGAACCGGGTCTATGTTAGTCTTACGAAACATTTAATTTTAATGATGAGTAATTTGCAAGCGTGGGGCCCGGTAGTCCAGTGGTTAGCACGTCGACTTCACAGTGCAGAGGTACTGGGTTCGATTCCAGCTCCGGCCTCCCTGTGTGGAGTTTGCATGTTCTCCCCGGGCCTGCGTGGGTTTTCTCCGGGTACTCCGGTTTCCTC
>CAAKHF010008733.1:0-14045 GCA_901007745.1 Hippocampus kuda
CTAGGTGTGAGTGTGAGTGCGCATGGTTGTTCGTCTATGTGTGCCCTGCGATTGGCTGGCAACCGGTTCAGGGTGTCCCCCGCCTACTGCCTGAAGATGGCTGGGATAGGCTCCAGCACCCCCCACGACCCTAGTGAGGATTAAGTGGTTCGGGAAATGAATGAATGAAATAATTATTCTTTCCAATCATTTTCGCTGTGGCGCTGATTGATTGAAGAGTAAATATGCAACTTGCTCAAATAGATTTATCACTCCATCTTCTGCAATTCTCCAATACTTATGTAATTAAGTGCAGTGAAACTTCAGTAAGAAAAATATGGAGAAATTTATTTCATTTTAAAACATTTCTTTACATTCTATTTTACTCAAAACTTATAACCACATATGTTTTATGCAGTACAATACTACACACACTACACTATTTTTCTTATTACAAAAAAAAGCCCCCCACCCCAAAAAAAATGTTGGGATTTTTCTTGGCAGTGGGGGCTTGTATATATTAATGCCATTTACATTCATTTCATTCGGAAACGATTTGAGAGCGACAAATTAAAACTCAAAAGTCTAGGTAGCACTGTGTATGGATTGATGGAATGAAAGTCATTCAAAGTAAATAAAAACAATTAGACATGATATGGTGGCTATTTCTGACAAAATCTTCCTACCTTTCCCACTTGCTCCATGTTTGGGCTTCACACAATTTTTACAACAGTTTGTATGTCAGAACGTTCTCCACAAGCCCGTTGTGGATTTATACTTCCACTGGGCAGTGCGCAGCATTGTCATGACAATGGCTGCAGCATTTACTGCTGATCTCCACACTAGATAATCCAACAGTGGGGTCATCGAAAATGAGCCAATGTCTAAGCCTAAAGCAAAATATAAAAAGAGAATAATGCTCCCAGAAACATTCCTGAGCTCTGAAAGTTCTATTGTACTACTGCTTCCAAAAATGTTCACAGTTGAAACTGCACCCTCTAGTGCAGGGGTGTCAAATTCATTTTTGTCGCGGGCCACATTGTAGTTACGGTTTCCCTTGGAGGGCCACTATGATATTTTGGTAAACCATATAAATGTTTAATCACCTCCACATATTACATGCACAGCACACAACAAATTGATAGATAACTAGTTTTAAAATCAGAAGTCAAGAATAATGACTGTTATTGCGGATTACAGATGACAATTTGAAATTTTGGTTCAGACTTTAGCAAGCATCATGGAACTTGACATGCTTGATTTGCTTTTGCGGGCCACATAAAATGATGTGGCGGGCCAGATCTGGCCCCCGGGCCTTGACTTTGACACCATGCTCTCATGCATTAGCTGTCACGGTACCGGAACGGCACAATCATGTGTTTGATACTCGATGTATCGGTGCTGTAACTACAGAAAACCTACATACGTACCTAGATTAATGACCACATCATATTGACTAAGCATTGTCCAGTCCAGTTTTTGCTATTTAAAAGCCTATGTGCAGTTCAACAACCTTTGAGGGTCAGTGTCCCTATCCAAAAGCCATAAAGTGTTTTGATTCTGTTTTGCTTGAATGCAGCACTAATCTAACATTATAAAAAGAGAATAGTTGCAAAAAGTAGCCTACTTGGTCGGTTTTTTGTTGAGAGCATACACTTATTTGGCCAAAAAGATGTTTCATTTTCATTTTTGACTTTTCAGTGTTTATCATTGCCTTAGAACAAAATGATCTTGTGGAAGGAGCCCACTCGTACATGACCCCCGCACCAGCCATCACTACTCTCATAGACCAACGGGCACTTCTCGACGCACTCAGCCGACTGACCCTCCCCAAAGTGCTGCTTGTTCTAAAACCAACATTAGCACTTATGCTAATGCAAACACAGCGTAGGGATTGTTCCACAAATATGTAATATTTAAATATCTAATATTACAAATATCTAATATTACAAATATACATTATTTGGCTGGTAAATCACAACAATGTGACAACAAGCCAGTGAAACTGACAAAGCTACCATGCTAACCAGAGGTTGCATTCTTCTTGCTATACAGTATGTTTGCATTTTAGCAACACTCATTTTAAAAACGGACCATTGTAGGATTTTCATTTTCGTTGAGGCCAAGGTTAAAATAGTTGTACAAGGTATCCCCAATTTGAAATAAAGCCTTCACAAATGCAGGTTTTGGACATGAAAGTTAGCCGTCCATTCTAAATTTACGTAGGAGTTTTTCTAGTTATGTCATTGTTACACATTGCAGCTTTAAACTGGTTGCATATGTTTATTTTATAACACATTAACCAATTGTTTGAATGTGAGAGAGGCCCCCACATAACTAGGAACCAATTGCCATTGAAAAATGGGTGCGCTGACCGCTTCAACACACCACACCACACACTAAACATCTTGTCATAGTGCCAGTACCAAGACTGGCATGGGAGAAGCAGCTTCGAGCCAAAAGGCATCCACACTGCTGAAAAACACAAACCAGACAACATACCGCTTGACAAAGACTCAAAGAACTAAGGCCGACTTTTAGTTTGTCTGGAATATTGCTCCTCTATTTGCATGTTGCATCAGCATGAACTTCAGATGTCTTCCCAATTGGCTATGACTTTGTTACGTCCCGAGAATAATCAGTTGACCACATCTGTAAGGATCTGCAACTGCAAAAAGTGAACAGGTTTAACATTTCCCATTGTCAGCCCCAACACCTGACACAACTGGATAATCATTCAGACATCCGAAAATTGGGCCTTTTCTGACTTTCACCACAAATGAATGGTTAAAAAAAAACTCCAATTTGACTTGATTGCCGATATGTGTGTACACTGGTTTAAACATCCCTATATCAACCTATTCTGTTTGTAAGAAGGCCATGTGCATGAGTGTCCGCCCACCTGCTGCAAATGGAAAGTCCCACCTTTTTGTCTGCTGATTACTGCTTGCTCACTGCACAGCAATGCTGGTACAGTATTTGGATGGAGTGCAGCAAAATCCCACAGCCACTACAGAAACTTCCATCATCCTTTCCAGTTGGCTCACGTTCTTGACGTAGCAACATGACTTGATGGTCGTCGCGTCCCATTCACTTGTGGCAATTGGGGTAGTTGGCCGAGCTCGGGGTGTATTAGGAGCTCGAAGAGCATCCAGCAGTCATTCTCCACTTTGATGGATTTGCATTAACTTAAGTAGGACCTAAGATCCAGGATGTCAGTGTTGCACTCGAACAAGCTGCTGAAGAAGTTTGCAGCCTCGAAGAACACAATCTGGATGAAAGCTGGCTATTTTCAGTCCATGTGTCATAAATACAAAATTTTACCAAAAGAATGTGAACATTCGTGCTCCCAACTGTCCCCATTTTCCATCATATTGCTGGCTCCCCCCTGCCCCCCCCCCTGCCTGGTGCGCCTCTGCACTGGTTTATATTGACATGCAGAATGTGCAGACGAGGGGAAGCTATTATCATCTAAATTTGGTCATTTGCATATCAGCAAAATGGTCAAGTCTGATTTCCCTTTGTGCACGTGTGATGGCTTCATATTAAAAAAAAAAAAGTCAAACGTCCTGACCTTGACCCAGGATGTCTGGTTTTCACAGTATCTGTGAACACATCTTGTGCTCTCTGAAAGTCATCAAATAGATAGACAATCTATCTCTCAATTACTGTCCTTGAGGAAGAAATGTGACAAATGCACGGCTGACACGAAACAGTCTGAAACAGAATGAATAAAAACATGAAGTGGTATCAGCTCATGCACTTTTTTTTTTTTAAACGCCCATCAATGACTTATGTCACACCAATAGGTGGCAGCGTGTTACTTATAAATTGTAAACTTCAAGGGCAACAGTAGCTTCGAAAGCAGGAGCAGTTTCACTGCCCATAAGAATAATGTGAGATAACAGCATGGTGAAAAAGTGTCTGGTTCCTTTAGCTTGACGCCCGGTTTTATCTGCAACAGTTACTTAAGGCCTTACTGAAAATAATGTTAGTTACGCAGGCATACAGTATACGTGACAAATACGCCAATGTGTGCATGCAGTGGTTGCGGACCAAACTACAGTATTAGGCAGCCTGTGCCCCAGTAGAGCTTTTTGCCTCGGCACAACCTTCCCCAAGAACATATTTTTCATGTTTCCCAAAAGTACACCTGCTGTTTGAAAAACTGAAGAAAGTCCAGAGGCACCAAAAAACATTTGAATCCGCACCAGTGAATTATTACACAAAGCTATTTTTTCACCCTGCAATAAGAATAGGAGCCAACAAAGTGCTCGTGCCCACAGAGAGTACAGTACACAAAGAGGCCTAGGTGACACGTTCTCACCCATAGGAAAGGTGGCCACAATTGGCACTCAACCAGAGGCATACAGTCAGGAATAATAACTATTTGCAGAGCGATTGAACAAACATTATAGGCCTGTATGCTGCGCTGCTGAGTAAGATGTTCCACACAAAGGCTCCATAGATCATTTGGCTATCATGACCAACTATAAAAGGTTTCAGCAGCTGGGCACAAGCAGCAGTGCAATCAGGGATAGGATTAGACATCAGCATGGGCAGAGTATGCAAAATGATTAGTTTTTTCTTTTTGTGTAACATGGTTGTTGAGATTCTGAATGGCTTATTTGAAATGTTTTTGCAGATCATCTTCTATGAGGACCGAAACTTCCAAGGTCGCTCCTATGAAACCAGCAGCGACTGCGCCGAGTTGACCTCCTTCCTGAGCCGCTGCAACTCATGCCGGGTGGAGAGCGGTTGCTTCATGGTCTATGAGCGCTCTAATTTTATAGGCCACCAGATGCTGGTCCGCAGAGGAGAGTACCCCGACAACCAGCGCCTGATGGGAATCAGCATGAGCGACTGCATCCGTTCCTGTCGTATGATCCCCATGGTAAAATCGTCAAGTCTGCTATTGGCGCGTCATTTTTTTTTTTTTTTTGGAAAGCTTCCAACTGGGAAGCAAAATGTTTCACAAAGCTAAACCCCTTCTAAGCTATGTTCCTCGCTTTACAGCACCGAGGTCCATTCAGGATAAAGATATTTGAGAGAGAGAATTTTGGAGGTCAGATGAACGAGCTGCTAGATGATTGCGACAACATCCTGGACACCCTGCGCATGTCAGACTGCCTGTCTGCTCAGGTGTTGGAGGGCCACTGGCTGCTGTATGAGCAGCCCCAATTCAGGGGCAGAATGCTCTACCTTAGACCAGGGGAGTACAGGAGCGTGAGAGAAATGGGCACGGGTCCGGTTGACATGAGGATTGCGTCTATCAGACGCATCATGGAAACATGTTAAGAGGCTCCGACTTTGAAAATGTAACAATTCATATCAATAAATGGTTCATAACTTATAACATGACTATATGGTTCTTGTTGGTTATCCACATCAATCTGGTCCTGTATGTATATGTAAGACAATTGACTTGTGTTAATTGCTTGTCTTTTCATGAAGATGGTGTGTGATCTATTAGGAAGATGTTGTATTTGGAAAAAATAGAAAGTAGTCGTTGTATTTCTTTTTGTAGCCACACCATGCTCCAAATAAATGATCTTTATGATCAAATAATCCTTGTTGCTTTCATGATATATGACACATCAGTCATTTTGACAATACATGCATACTGTACATATCTACACACAACAGATAAAGCTGGAAAACACACAAAAAAGCTTTCCGTCAGCTCCTCCAACCCATCTCCTTCCCTCAGTGATAGTCCAGGTGCAATGAAGAGGTGTGTGGAGCACCTTGAAAGGCTGAAGTCGCCACCCAGTGGTTCTGGGCTGTTACGTATTCCCCACCTGAATAGCGCCTCCAATTCTACATGTGCAAGTATTTTGAGTCTTTCTTGTTAATGTCTCCAATTCATTTCATGTGGTGTATTTTGTGTTTTTTTTTTCCAATCCCATACTGTGCCCCTCCCTTATAGAAGCAAAGCTTGGGACTTGTTTTTTTCAATCCCCTTTCCTTATGTTTTTCTTTTTCATCGAAGAAAATCAGGGCGATGTCTCAGGCTTCTCCATTCTGTCTTCATCTGTTGATGATTGTTTTCATGTCTCTGGGACAGGTTGCAACTGTTGATTGAATTTCGTTGCTCTGTACTCGTGCATGTGCTATCACAATACATTTGATTCCATTCCATTTGAAATTCCAAAAACAATCCTCAAACATTCTGCAGGGAACAGAAGCACTCATTCTGAACACTTTCATGCCACACACTTTAAATATTTTCACTAGTTACTTCTGACATGCAGTAATCCCTTGTTTATCGCGGGGGTTAGGTTCCAAAAAGAACCGTGAAGTAGGATTTTTTTTTTTAAAAAGGCAAAAAAATGTGAGAGGGATGAAATTTCAAATGTGCTGGATGTTTCACATGCAGCACACTTGACAATAAAGTTGTACTTGGTACTTGATAGCCAGCTTTATTTTTTTACAGTTATTATACGATACTGAACTATGTATACAATGTAGAGGTGATTGCTCTAAGACTGCAAGGGAAGCTCAGCTTCCCCTAAAATGTCAAAAAGTAAGTGATCAAATATATGTGTGTACCAGTGGCGGGCCGTGCATTTCAACCTTAGGCCTTCAGTGACGTCACATACATTAACACAATACAGTATAGGCTCGTCAAGCAGCACTTAATTTCAGGAGCATTTAAAACCATCAAGTATACATTCACAATTAAGAGCAGGAAACTAAATTTATAGATATTGTCAAAAATAAAAAGATGATTTAAAATACTAAATAAAATGCCACCCAAATTAAGCTGTGTGATCTTAAACAAGTCTGTCCAATAAATTGCGCAATGTCGCAGTTTCATATAAGACACCAACCAAACAATAACAAAATAAGCTATTCTTTGAAAATAAAGTAAACAGATCATTTTCATTCTGAAAATCGGCGATACAACAGCTGAACAACTGAAAATGTTGTGCAGCTGAGTTTGAACGAACTTTCGTGCACGAAGGTGACTACAATGCGCCATTATAAATTGCAGGTGAGCAGATTTATTTTATACATTGTTGTATCTTTGTCATTTTATTTCGTTACCATTAATTTAATACTAACGAAATAAAATGACAAGAAGAAATGTAAAATTAAATTCATTTACTCCCCAATGTAGTGCCTGTTCACTGAGCTGCACATCTACGTGAGTGTCCCCAAACGTTTTTAAACGCACCGTAGTTTGTAAGTGTCCAGCCGTGCTCTGATGTTTCCTTGCTGCCTTGGTAAAACAACTTAAATGGGTAAATCCAGTGTGGCTCCAAACACCAAATCGGTCTGTTGCAAGCAATAGGCATTCCCAACAGTACAATTTGCAGCGTTTCTCAGAGGCTGTGAGCCACGGGTACCGTTCATAATTGCTCGTCTGAAAATGACGGACAAACCCTTTTCCTTGCTGGGACAGGCTAGCTAGCGCAGGAGTTGGGTGACCTCTTCGCACAATATCCAGCTTTTCGTGGATCGTCTTAAAAATTGTGTCGAAAGTAGTTCTGCAACCAGATCAACGTCTTCTTCTTCGGCCATTTTGGGTTAAAATGCAGTGCTAACTCCCTCTAGCAGGCGCTAATCCAATCACCGAACGCGCACGTCCAGTCTGGACGTCAGGCATTCTAGCTGGCCCCGGTGCGCAGACTCGTGATCTGATTGGCTATTGCAACCTGACTGTGCCCGTTCATTTACAGCGCATAGGGCTCTGCTCTGTTTAATCTGAAGGCCCCGAGCAAGTTTAATTTACCTGGCAACACAAACTAGCTGAAATATGATTGGTTAAAATCTCTACCATAATAAATAAGTTATTTATCGAGTGGCTTTCAATGTGATTTAAAATAACATTGAAAGCCACTCGACTAAGTGGAAATAATATGACGTAAAGAATACAGAGAATAATTTTGTTTACATATTTATGAAAATAAAATAACATGAATTAAATTTATGTTATTGTATGAATGTTTAGGCCAGCATAGAAGGCCTTGCTGGCCCTGAGGGTCCGCCACTGGTGTGTACGTACAATTGTGTGGACATGTCATTGACTAAATATGCGCTACAACCCGCTCAACTTTTGTTCCGAATCAGCTTCTTATTACTGGTTACGTGCGACTCTCTTCTCATTCATTTCCGCAGCTTCACCGTGCTTTAAACTGTGTGGACGCTGAGCATCGACCGCGCGGACAGCGGGCATTTATCGGCTGGCCAGGAAGCTCAGCTTTTCTGCATGATGATCTGTCTGAGGCTGAATCTCTTTTTGATTGACAGCGAAATGAGCCAATCACCGATCTTATGGTGAAGGCAACTTTGCCATTTTTTTGAAAAGGAACGGAGAGTAGAATTCACGTATAAATAAACGGACACATTTTATGATGTAGGCCGAAATTGAGTTTCCCCTCCTTGACAGACCAGCATCCGCCACTGATAAAATGAAACCAAAGACGAAAAATTTGCAACGGTAAATTTGGCAAGCTGTTCAGTGACGAGGTGCGGAGACTGTTCACGTCAGTCAGTGCCTAAGCCAATCAGGATGCCGAACGCAATTCACTGTTTAAAAAACAGCAATAGAAAAATCAGTGAAACGGCGAAGCCGCGGAAAGTGAACAGCGGTAGAGCGAGGGATCACTACACTTTCTTAGGGTTTTTGAGGTGGCTGATGCAGGGCAGGGGGTATGGGTGGCCAAACAGGATTTTGCACTTATCTTCCCATCTCCACATTGCCAATATATATTGTACTTATAAAGAATTCTATAAGTATATTTTAAATACATACACACATACATACATACATATATAGTACATAGATCTCTTGGTCATCTCGCATGCTGAAAAAGTGTTGGCGTCCCAGCTCTCGTCTTTAGATAATACATGCAAAGGGTCTGTCAAGTGTGCCAACTTATGTAAAATATTCGTTATCAGTAGTATTTTGGGATAGCTGTGGGCCTATTGAAGAGCTGGGCCACACGCCCACAGACGCTACATGAGGAAGAACCTTTGATTGCATCAAAGGACCGAGCTTGTGAATTGCCTTCCTACAATTTGTAAAACCAAGTGTGGTCGAGTTGCGCTGGAAGTGATACCATGCTGCCAAAAATGCAGCTTTTGGAGGATGCAGTCTGTGAATTTGGATGTAGCCCTTGCAATTTCTTTCAAGCAGAGGCACAGGCACAGGTACAGGCATAGGCATAGCCAGAAAAGTTTCATTGGAATGGCTCGGGCAGGGGTCGGCAACCCAAAATGTTGAAAGAGCCATGTAGGACCGAAAAACAAAAAAACAAAAACAAAACTGTCTGGAGCCGCAAAATAAATAAATAAATAAATAAAAGCCTGAGAACAAAGGAAACACATGTATCTATGTGAGCTATATTAGCCTACTATCTAAATGACTAAGTTGGCTACAAATTCACAATGAGCCATAATGATTAAATGTTTTGTTTTCCCTGCACTGCATCCTGTAGAGCAGGGGTGCCCAAACTTTTTTGACCGAAGATCTACTTTTCGATCAACCAACCTGCCGCGATCGACCCGTTACTGCACGCACTTACCAACGCATGCCTACCTACCTTCGCCGAGACCTGACGTGGAGGCATGGGACGCACTTTTGCAGCATGTTCACTATCGTAGCTCACGTGTACCATTTTTAAATGCTTCTCTCGGCCCTCCACATTCTCATTATTTGCCAGTACACTCAGTGAATTGTACATGAAACTCTGTTTTTCTTTTTCCTTTTTTGCAACAGCCACCTGCCTGGCATCCCGCTTTGCTAATAGAAACATGTGTCGCAGGCTGTGATGCAAATCTTCATTGACAGAATCGTTGAAATTTAATATTTATTCTACACATTTTTACAGCATTGGAAAACATTAAGAATGTTTATGTCATGTTTTTTCTCTCACAGAAACCATATTAAAACAAAAAATATATATTTCCCTCCCCCATCTTTTTCCATTTTCGAACATTTTTGAAAATGCTCCAGGGAGCCACGAGGGCGGCGCTATAGGGCCGCACGCGGCCCTGGAGCCGCGGGTTGCCGACCCCCGGGCTAGGGTGATGCAACACCTTAGTAAGGGGTGGCAGTGCGTGCATCTGTCATTCTTTGTCACACCATGCACAGTTAGGATTTCAGGAAATACAATTCATAAATAACCAGAACAATGCTCATCACACTCATAAGAAAGCAGGATTAAATCTAAATTGAAAAAAAAAAAAGCAACATCTTAATTAACTAGAGAATGCCTTTTTCTTTGTAGTGGCTTTTCTTTCATAATCTCGTAGTCATCCCTCTCTCTCTCGCTCTCTCTCTCTCTCTCTCTCTCTCTCTCTCTCTCTCTCTCTCTCTCTCTCTCTGCCTGTTGCTCATTGCCACATTTGCAGCAGAGGTACAGTAACGAACTTGTAAATTCAAGTACTCAGAGTAACAGAACATAACATGTTTGTCACAACCCCTCCACCTCACATCAACACGGAACAACAAAACATCCATAACCCAGTTAATACATTGTGTTGTTACAGTGCTTAAAAAATAAATTAAACATTCCAGTGAAGCAAAGCAAAGTTACAGAAAAACAAAAAAAATAATACACGTGTTTATTTTACTTTTCTTTAGCACAGCATTTTTTTCCAATTTTTTTCATCTGATGTCACTGTCTTCTGCATTTAAAAAAAAACCTTGATCACGACAAGAGTGAAATATGTCTTATTTTTGTATTTGTAGATACTTTCGTAGTATTCTTAGTGCATGTGTGCATCGTTTATAGAGTAGCTGTTAGTTCCATTCTAAAACGTGCTCAACATTTACAGCTAAAAATGCAAAGGTATTGCCTTCAGTTTCAGTTGTACTATTTAAATTTGAATGTTCTATCATCTTAATTGTCTTTATTATTCATTTGTATATACCTTAATAGGGCTGTAATTTATGGCAGTTACAGAAGAGCAGTTGTTGTTGCATAGCCTACACCGACTCATTTAGTGCTCAGCATTCATCTTATTCATAATATGCGTAAAACCATAAAAACCAGGGAATGCGGAAAATGAAAACTGAATTTAAAACGTAGGTGTCCATGCCAGGCTTATGTTTGTGTGTGTGCATTCATGTGCGTGTTGGGGGTTATAACCTCTGCCCTCTCTACTGAACCCCCCGCCACCCGAGGTCATACGCTCGAGAATTACCAAGGTTTACTTGCATCATCTAGAAAATGTGAAGCTCTACCGCATGCTAAACCTAACATCCTGGGTGCATCTAATGAGCCCAATAGCAGTTGTTTGCTTTGTATTCTTTATTTATTCTGCATCTATCCATCCATCAATTTTCCCAAACCGCTTATCCTCACTTGGGTTGCTCAGCTGTCTTGGGACGGTTGGCGGGGTACACCCCGAACTAAATATAGTAACATAAAATTGATGGGAAAAAAATGAAGGCATGACTCCTGTCAAAGGAAAATTCTGCGTGGACAGTATGACCCTGTGGGTATACTATGTGTAAGCAACTCAACACTCTATAGGCTTTTAAAGTCGGGTGCTTGCTCAGGACTTTAGACAATAGGGAGCATGCAGTCTTTGTCTCTTGTCAGGTATAAATGATGCATGTTCAGACAGAGAGGTATCAGTTCAAGCACAGTTCTTTGAGCGATCCAGTAGACCACTACTATCAACATGGGCAAGGTAGGTAAAACCACCACCACTGGTGAGTTCACTTTGTTATCACTGCAAATTAAAATAATGCCTCTCCCCCACCAAGATCATCTTGTTTGAGGAGAGGAACTTCCAGGGTCGCTCTTACGAATGCATGAGCGACTGCGCCGACATGTCCTCCTACCTGAGCCGGTGCCAGTCCTGCCGGGTGGAGAGCGGCTGCTTCATGATCTACGAGCGTCCTAACTTCATGGGCAACCAGCACTTTTTGAGGAGGGGCGAGTACCCCGACTACCTGAATCTGATTGGCCTGAGCAGCGGTATTAAGTCTTGCCGGATGATCTCCATGGTAATTCTAAAAACAAAACAAATGTTGAACGAATGACTTTTCCTGTTGTTTTCTCTAATTCCTGATTTTGGTGTCATCTCCCAAAAAAAAGCACAGAGGTCAGTTCAGGATCAAGATCTTTGAGAGGGAGAACCTGAGCGGTCAGATGAACGAACTGATCGATGACTGCGACAACATCATGGAGCGCTTCGGAATGAGCGAATGCTTGTCCTGCCAAGTGATGGAGGGCAACTGGCTGCTGTTTGAGCAGCCAAACCTCCGGGGCAAGATGCTCTTCGTGAGGCCCGGCGAGCACCGGAGCTTCAGAGAGATGGGCCTGAGCACCACTCGTTTCATGAGCATGAGACGCATCACCGATTCATGCCAATAATACATTGCTGCCCAAATAAACGCTATGAATTTCTAAATTCTGTTTTTGTCGCACTTTATCGTCATCAGCCAATGTGGGGTTTTGAAATGGAAACTTATGTTGACTTCTGCTTATGTAGACTTCATACTAGGTAACCTACAGTACTTTTATAAATTCAAATGGTCATGGTTTAAATCACACAGACAACTCAAGTTATTTAAGATTCACACACAAAAAAAAAAATCTCACCTAAAATGAACTTTAGCATTCCAGTAGATGCAGAAACAATTGCACAGCCACAATTCACAGAAAAGGCGACTTCACAGCACAGGGAAGGGACCATGGAACCAACAACTTTTGAGGAAACCTCCCTGGCATGTTCACACCACAGGAACGGTTCAAATTTAAAGTTACTGGAAATTCTTCATGTCTGAACAGAGCGCTCAGTGTTTCAAAGTGGCCCAGGAATCTCTGACTTTGGAGTGCTGTCTGCAGCGTTCAACAACAATTCTGAATGGATGACTCATGCTTGCACTGACTACTGTCTTGATTTGTCATCGTTGCATCGTGTTATAAGCAGGAGATGTGGTGGCATCATGAGGTGTAGGCTGTGTTGTTGACATTTTTCCCTCTGAGGTGTCCCGAGCAAACCAGAAGCTGCAACTAAAACATGAACGTCGCGATCAAAATATAGAACATAAATTTCGGTGAGCTCATGAGATGTGTTCTCATGTGATCAAATGAACAAGACTCCAAAAAAAAAAAACAACAAAAAAACAAGACAAAGAAAAAGGGACAACCTCTGTTGTGTATTGATTTAGAGTTCAGATTCGAAAATAAGTCCTTAATGGAGTCATCAGGGATCTCTCTTGTTTATGTTCATTGACACCTAATAGTTTGGCGTTTTTTACTCATTTGAATTTTACATTCCTCTTCACTTCTTTCAATTGTATACATCAGGGGTCCCCAACCGCCGGTCCGCGGACTGGTACCGGTCCGCAGGGCATTTGGTACCGGGCCGCACAGAAAGAACTTGCCTTAATTCCGTTTTATTTATTTCGGAATACGAAAGATGTTTTATTTTGAAAAATTACCGGATTCTCCGTTACATCCGTCTGTGTCACGCTTGACTCACGTCAAACCATGCTTCTCCGTCACGTGACCGATTACGCTAAAAACAAAAACGTTGGAGGTCGCAAAATGGAGTTAAAAAACTGCTGGAGATCGCAAATGACGGCGGCCTTAAAAGTACGTTCGAGACAACTGGATTAAAGTTATGGCTGAATACTCTGAGATCACCACAATAGCACTGTTGCTATTTCCGACATCCTACCTGTGTGAGGCAGGGGTTTTCTGCAGTAAAGGCGACTAAAACAAAATTACAAAGTAGACTGGACATAAACCACACACTTACTGCGGTCAAGCCAGCACGCACTCGCAAAATCGAAGTCAAGTGAGCCCGCACTGCGATTGGCAATGCTCTGCATTACGGTAGTGTGCCGCCAGCGAGCGGCGTTGGCCACCTTCAAAATAAAAGAGCCACCACTCATGCATAAACGTCATTTGTTCGGGTTAAAATATATGAATAAAAACATAAAATAAGTAATTTCTTGGCTGTCAGCTAACGATACGTTCACCCCGGAAGAACAAGAACTCTCACAACAGCACAAAAAAGCGTTCTCAAGTGGAGAAAATAAAGTCAATGGTAAATCGACATCAATTTCACCTGATATTAAAAAGAATAATAAA
>CAAKHF010008737.1:0-14100 GCA_901007745.1 Hippocampus kuda
ATAATTTGATGTGGCTCACAAAAGCAGCTCAAACATGTCAATTTACATGATCCTTTCTAAAATGTCTACCAAAATTTTTAATTCTCATATGGAATAAATAAGAGATATATTCGAAGCATTTCCTTGTTACTAAACCCCTCATGATAATAACTTAAACAATAGTTGAATCAACAGTTATTCTTGACTTCTTTATATGGTTACAGTCATCACGGCCCTCCAAGTGCAACAGTAACTAAAATCTGGCCCGTGACAAAAATGAATTTGCCAACTCTGGTTTAGAGTCTAAACTTTAGACTCTAAAGTTTAGACACTAAAGTTTAAACTTTAGAGTCTAAAGTTTAGACTCTATGTTTTTCGAATATGGGTATTGTGTTGTTAATTGGCAATATTAAAAAAAGATGACTAAAAGGTATCAGTAATTATATCGAAGGTTTATTGTTAAAATAAACTTCTGTCAGCGGTCACACTCTCTTGAGCCAATACGCATGCGCAGCTAGAGCAACGAGGAAGTGGACGACAGTCGCAAGGATCGGAGCAACATGCTACTGCAAACATAGCAGCAGAAGGTATGCCAGAAAACCGCATCGTACAAGTGTCATGTATGGTATGAGTCATGAACCAATAATACGTACCTCCTGCTGTACGCTGATGGATAGAATGAGCAAGAATCGCTTTTGAATCTCAATTCATTCATTGTATTCCGGAATGGCTTGGCTTCAATCAGCGTGCACAAAGCAAAAGTAAACGCAGATTTAGCTATTGTGGCAAAGGTGAGAAAGTGCAAAAGAAAATACAGGAGCCGTGCTTCTTGCACTCAGAACATAATCTGTTGCGCGCTCGTTTTTTACTTATTTATTTTATTTTGCGCGTGTGCGCGTGTGTGCGTGTGTGCGCGTGTGTGCGTGTGTGCGTGTGTGTGTCTGCAGTTTCTTTGCTCCGTTGAAAGCAAGCAGTGGCAGCATGTTCGATGCTGGCGTCTTCAACAAGGTCAAGTACTCGCCTCTTGCTGCAGACAATGACGGATACATTGAATTACAGGTAGCAACTTCACCTTTTCGACTGATTGGTTGAGCGTTTGTTGCAAACATGCTGGACAAAATAGACATATGGACACAAATAGGGTCACTGTTTTAAAATAGTGTTTCACACTAGGGTTGGGTTTCAAATAGAAACGATAGCAGACATTGAACAATTATGCCGCAAAGATATCATGGTACTATTGGATCATGACTCCAACAAAACCTCAATTTCGGTTTCATGACTCACCTACTTTTCTGTCATATGCTGTATTGCGTTTACCATCGGTCTCCAGTTATTTCAGTAATTTCACAACATTGATGGGCAGTTGTGGAGGAAATTGCAGGCTCCACTTGCACAAAGGATTCATTTTGAAATGTGCAATTCTTTTTAACACCTGAATATTTCTTACTGTTATTTACAACAATCAATACTCGAATACAGTGAAGTATACACGGGTTGATTCATTCATCAATCATCAAATTAAATCGGCAACTCTTTGAACAATCGATTAATTATTCCGAGCCATTGTTTAACTTCAAATTGTCCCAAATCCTCTGTTTTGGCAATTATTCTTTGATTTTCTGTCGTCGTTCCGGGAAGCAGACTGATGATCTGGAAAATGATGTAGAAATGATTCATGTGAAAAGTGACTTGGAATTTGTTGTTTGGCAGTTTAAGAAAAGTCCTCCAAGGGTCCCCTACAAGGCAATCGCACTGGCGGTCTTCCTCTTTTTGGTTGGCTCCTTACTCGTCATTTTCGGGGCCCTTCTTCTGTCAGGCACCATTGAGGTGGAGGTGAGCTCATTCAAACAGCAGACAAAACAAATGTGCTTATTTCAACTCCTTGAATTTTTTTTTTGCCATCTGAAGTCATTTTTCAAAACATATAAATCACACTCAATTTGAACAACATTGACTGAAGCGTGAATGCCTTTTTTTTATGTACTGCTCTTGTGTAAGATAATAGATATTTTTTCTTTACTACAGTGGACACCTTCTTATTCATAGTTTGTTTTGTTTTTTTTTTTGCAAAACTATCCTCGGGGTTTTGCACAAAACATGTCTATTCATGATCTTCGGTAACATGGCAAAAAGTCTGATATATATACATATAAATTTCTGCATTATGCTGTCTGCGGCAGCGTTTCTCTATGTTAATAAATAAAGCCTCCATCGATGGCTGAAAAGGTATCTGTAAACCGGTATGTTTTTGTAGAAAACACTATTTTTAATTAGCAGGTCCTGAGCCAAGCTTTCAAACACGGCGGTAATTAAAACACTCCCGCTGCACTCAATCCTGCTTTAAAAATAGTTGTAATTAACGAGTTGCCTCTGCGTTTTATTGTCCTCCTGCCACGTTTCATCTATGTTCCTTTCCAGGCAACCACAGTTTAGTGTATGTTAAAATATGAGTCTGATGTTTTAGACCCTAGGGTGCCAACCCCCGTGGATCCCCCGCTGCGCTTTCTACTTCCGAAATTCACATCTCCATGTGGGAGATAACAGTCTGAATGTATCAAATTTGTAATTATCAGTAGGAGGCTTTCCAGACTACAGATGGTGTTTGCAGAAAATCTGCTCTGACATCGAGGCAAAGCCATTTAAAAAACACATGAACAGTATATTTCGACAATGGATTAGGCGAGAAATCATGTTTCGAGTTGAGTGCATAAGAGGGCAAAGAAAGGGGAACGTAATGACATTCTGTGACACACTGACTCTAGTTTTATGGACAGGCGCATGTGCGTTCAGGGTTTAAATTTGTGCATCTTGATTTTCATGCTGGGTTATTTGGGGATTTGGGAGACTGCGCTATGCCACGCTGGACATGCCAGGGCACCGAAGGCGTTTGCACACCCAATAGTTTGGTGACAGAAAAGCAGGTCTAAGTTACGGTGCAATTTTTGTGGATTTGATCAGATATGGGCACTTAACCTGGGCGGCCCGGTGGGCGAGTGGTTAGCGCGTCGACCTCACAGGGCAGAGGTCGTGGGTTCGATCCTGGCTCAGGCCTTCCTGTGTAGAGTTTGCATGTTCTCTCCCGGCCTGCGCGGGTTTTCTCCAGGTACTCCAGTTTCCTCCCACATTCCAAGAACTTGCATGGCAGGCTGATTGAACAGTCTAAATCACATGTGTCAAAGTCAAGCCCCGGGGGCCAAATCTGGCCCACCACGTCATATTATGTGGCCCGCAAAAGCAAATCCAGCATGTCAAGTTCCATGATGCTTGCTAAAGTCTGAACCACAGTTTCAAATTTTCCTATATAGTCCACAATAACAGTCATTATTCTTGACTCCTGATTTGAAAACTAGTTATTCATCAATTTGTTGTGGCTGTGCATGGAATATGTAGAGGGTATTAAACATTTATGTGGTTTCCCAAAATTCATAACGGCCCTCCAAGGGAAACCGTAACTAGAATGTGGCCTGTTACAAAAATGAGTTTGACACCCCTGCTCTAAATTGACCCTAGGTGTGAATGTGAGCGCGGATGGTTGTTCGTCTCTGCGTGCCCTGCGATTGGCCGGCAACCGGTTCAGGGTGTCCCCCGCTTACTGCCCGAAGACAGCTGGGATAGGCTACAGCACCCCTAGTTTCCCTTGTGAGGATAAAGCGGTTCAGAAAATGGATGGATGGGCACTTAACCCTATTATGCCGGTCCGTCCTGTGTCCACGACCTGGGTATCCTTCTGTCATCGTCCCTCCGTCTTTATTCATATAATAATCGCCCTGCTTCCCCGGCCATCCTTGTCCGTTTAAAGTGCTTCCGTCCCAGTATGCCCGCCTACCCCCCTCCGGTCACCAGATCCTGAGTTGCATGATGTGACGAAACTGTGATTGATAGTCACCAAAATTTATGTTGACCTCTTTACTTAATGCTCACATCAACCTCTGAAAATATTAGAATGACCGCCTAAGTAGTTTCGGGTGTTTTCCTCTTCATAAAGGCGTTCTATGTTCTCTGACTATACACTAGGTGGCAGTGTTGCTATAAAAATACTGTTGAGATGATGAGAAAATACACTGGTAGGCTACACTCTGGCCTTGTTACTTTTTCTCCTGACACCACATTCTTAACCTGGTTAGGGACGATTAAAGGGACGGACGAAAACCCACTTCCGTCCTTGCATAGTCTGTGCATTTTAAAAAAACTTCTCGTCCTCAGTCCCAAAAATGTGTATCTGTCCGAGGGAAGGAATGCCCATCTCTGGATTTGATCCAAGCGCAGGCAGACAGATGTCTGCTTGATATCATTGCGTTTCATTCATAAATATGGCAACAGCTCACATCAAAGCTTCTGAATCATTGTTGAAATCAATTTATTGAATGCATTATTATTTTTAATCAGCTTCAATATATTTTTAAAAGCACCGCTCTGACTGCGGCACAACTGCAGTGTATGTGGGTGGTGGGGTTGTCATACACAGACGCACGATTGTAGGTGGAAGGCGGTCTCCCGGTGCCCACTTAAAAGCAGCCAACTTGGTTCAACTAACGCATGCTCTCTTTTGTCTGCTTTGTACTGTACTGTATATCTTTAGCACCCAGATCGCACCATCCCCGTCATCATCATTGGCCTTCTTGTTTTCCTTCCTGGATTTTACCACTTGAGAATCGCCTACTATGCCGCCAAGGGATACCGAGGTTACTCCTATGATGATATCCCAGATTTTGGTGACTGATTGGAGCCACAGCTGCTGACTATCCACACTCCTTTACCAGATGTATCCATTAAGTCCTGCCTGCAGTTTTCTTTCTCCAGTGTATCAGACAAAAGACAAAAGTATGGCGCGCTGTAGAAATGGCACTCTATGTTTATCCCTAGGTGGACTCTGCCGGATTTAAACTTAATCTCTATGGTTCTGTCTGCTTTGCTCCAGAAAATGGGAAAACCTTAGTGACAGTGAGCAAACGTCAAGCAAAGCGGAACAGCTTTTTGTCTGCCTGCATCACACCAGCAACATTGTGCTGTTCTAAAATGACCTCTAGAAAGGGCAAAATCCAGACTGCAGACTGAAAACATGTTAAATTGATGCAAAGCACAACTTTTTTGTTTTCTCTTACTGCTCATCTGCTGTTTTGTTACTGAGAATCTGGGTTGCGTAACTCTTTAAAAGGAAGTATTTGCATGCGTTTATTGTTTCAAATTAATTTTTGATTATGGAATTCATTTTACACATGGCTGTGTGTTTTTGTGGCACGCCACACACAGCATCAGACCACACATGCGGGCACACGAGACGCCACATTAAAGTGTTGCACCCCTGAGCTGACATGGGATGTGGGGGATGGGCAGGGGGTGTCGGTGCCTTCCTTCAGGGCACCGCAACATTAGTCACAAAAAAGAGGAGCAGCTCTCCATTATATTGTCCTTATGGATGAGCAGGTCTAGCCCCAAAGTATTTGCAGCGCAATGCAAAGTGTGAATGTTTCATAAAATGATGTATTTTTTTAAATGCTGTTCCTTTGTAATAGGTCCACAAATATATTTGTGTATGCTATTTTGTAGACTGAATACATTTGAATGGTGAGCTATTTGATTAAATAAATTAAATGTTCTTTTTTTTAAAATTAAATGGTGTCCGGTTTTTATTTCACAATAATAAGATTAGTTTTTTTCCTGGGAAATAATTACAATTAAATGTATGCTATGTTGATGTAGAAAAAAAATATGTACTGGTTGAGTAAAGAAAGATAAGGGAAGGAATAAAATCCTATTAAGCTCTGATTTTTATCATCCTATTAATACAAACAAGCAACAAACCTAATTAAAACACCAGTACATTCGCTTTCCACAAAATAGCAACACAAAAATGGCATTAAAATGCTTCCATTAATTTTGTCTTCTTGGATAAACATGCCATGGGAAAACATTCCTCACAGACGCAAATCTTCTCATTTAAGAAGTCTTCCCAGAAGTAAATGACATCCTGAACTAAGTACACACATATGCAATTTTTTTTTCCAACATTTTTAATCACTGCACACAGTGGCGGATTCTGGTATGTGCAAAATGTGGAGCCACACTGGCTGCCAATTGGTGGGGCGCAGGACAAAGAAACATTATGCGACAATTTTACTTTTGGCGTCATGACATCATTATTAGCCTTTGTCAAAGGAAATGTGTGCCCCCTTGTGGAGACAATAAAACATCCATCCATTTTCTAATCCAGGGGTGTCAAACATACGGCCCGCAAGGAAGTTCGATCAGGCCCGCGGGATAATTTAAAAGTGAAAAAAATGCATAAAAGACACTGAATTAATATTTTTAATAAGTTGCAACTCATGAAGTATCCACTAGGGGACACACTGTTTTGATCAGAGTAGAAGACAACATTGTTTTGATCAGAGAAGAAAACTGCAGCCTCAGTCTGTCACCGAGACAGACCCAACACAGCAGACGCTATCAATAGCACTCTCACATTTACACATTTAATAGCACTCTCCTTAGTTTGTAAAGTGGAGGCAGGGGTTACATTTAGATTTTATATGCACGTGTAAATGGTTTAAAACTTCCTTTCTTTATAAATCTCGTTTAATCTTAAAGTGCATTACTGTATTTTTCAATACCAATTACTTGTTAAAGTTTTGTGCCTTTGTACAATCTGTGGGATCAGTTGCAAAGCATATATGTGAATGATAAAAGTAAATTGCACATTTGTCGAAGGAAATGTAAGGTGCTTCATGAAATGTTTTGTAAAAGATATGTTCATTAAATTTCTACATTTTAATTATGTTCTTGTGTTTCTTTAGACCAAAACAAAGGAAAGATATTATTTTAGTTATTTATAGCAAAGTATGGTATAATTTTAATGGTCCGGACCACTTGACATCTGCCGAGGCCGTATGTGGCCCACCAAGTGAAATGAGTTTGACACCCCTGTTCTAATCTTATCTTCACAAGGGTCGCGGGCTTGCTGGAGTCTATCTCAGCTCTCTTCGGGGGACACCCTGAATTGCTAGTCAATCACAGACAATAAAACAAGTATTTTGTTTCGAAATGTTGAAGTGGTTATAACATATCTTCAGGGGAGGTCTTATTATTGCTTGATAACACTGGCCAACAGCAGAATATAATTGGAGTTGACTTTAGGTGTTGCTCAATGTATTTTTGATGCTGATCTCAATAGGTGTCTTTTTTTCCAAGCACATCAGGTCTTTCTATATTTTAATTATTTATTTTTAAATTTGAACAATAAAAGATTAAAATCTACCTGTTGCTGAGCCTAACGCTTAATTCATAAATATGACTAAATACGTACTTATCCCTCAGATTGAAAAAAAAATAGAACAAATTTGTTGACCAATGTAATTAATATTTGCAAGTTATGATTTTCTCTTCTATTTTTGGTCCAAATTGAACTGACTTTCAAAGTTAGTGTTCGTAGAAAAACGTCAGCCGTAGTGTGGGGGCCACAGAAATTACATGTTCTCTGTTTGACTGGTGATTGATGCTTCGTAGTTGTACTGGTGCATTGTACCAATACTTTGGTCCAGAGAGCGTGTGACACCTCCCGTTTAAGTGCAAAGGCAATGACACCCTCTTGTGGTCGCTTCTGTCGGGGATTTAGCGTGATTTTTGTTTTAAAATACTCGTCTGCACACCAGACAAGTGTCAGCGTCTGGGTCGGCTATTACGGGCGGGCTTCGGATAGAAATGTGACTTTTAAAAACAAACAAAATGGAGGGCGTTCGTGGGAGGAGGAAAAGGAGGATACGAAAGCAGCGTGGTGCGGGTAGCTCACTTTGTCACCTGGATGTGAAACAGACACCTGTTACCTGCTCTCGGGGCGCCACAGGTATCAAGTTGCAGCTCGTTTCTCAGAGCAACAAAGAACCGAGTCTCAATTCTCCCGATGACTCACTTCCAACCGGATTGAACCGAAAATTCGAAGGATACGTTTTTAAAGAAAAGAAAAAAAGAAAACGAGAGTAATACCGAGGCCGCCACTTGTCAAGCTGCAGGTATGGTGCGTTTAAATGGCCACACTATTCCCTTGAATATTTGGATTTATACATATTATATTTACAAGGGTTTATTTCGGTTGTTCTTGAAAATCGCTTAAATTTAGTGTTGTGTTTTCAAGTTATTATTCATTATCTAGCTTTTATGTAAGGGCCAACGTCTTACTTAATATCCTTAACGCCCCTAAATGTAACCTTTGGGCAACGTATTCCGAGAGTAAAATTTACTCACTGCAAATACTAACAGGACCTTAATTTGTTGTTTTCCTTCTTTCTTCTTCCATTTACTTGGCATTTTACATCACAAAGCATAATATTCCTTTTGATGACTTAAACTGTACAGGGTATTTGAGCACTGCTACAAGGTGATGGAAAAGCTTGACACGTTTTCTTAAAAGCACTTCAAGGTGAAACCGGAAAACCCTCATTGTTCTTCATCCTCTGACTATCATGCATTTAATGGCTTTTTCTGTAATTTAACAGCATTTTGTCTTGTCTTTTATTATTTCTAATTGTGTGAATAAAACCCAATTGATGGTGTGGAATTGCCATCACAAAGTCTAATAATCAATGAGTTGAAAGTCTTCACTTGATTGGAGTCTTGAGGTCACAAAAGTTTAGTCAAAGTCGAACAAATGTTTAAACATTGATTGTTCAACATTTAAACAATTCAACACAAGCGTCTTGTGGGCACTTTTTTTTTTTTTTTTACGAGATGGGGCTTGTTTATCCACTTCAAGCTAACCTGTTTGGTTTTGTGTGGCAATTTATACACCCAGTAATATTGAAAACTTTTTTTGAGACATATTTTGAAATACACTGAAAAAATGGTGTGTTGAATTTACTCAAGTTTATTTTGTCAAGTGGCTTCACAAAATAAAATCACCTGGATCCAGATGTATTTTTACATAGATGGTTCGTCTACCAAAAAAAAAAAAAATACTTATTTTGATCCAGATCATTTTATGTCATTCAACCACTTGACAGAATCAAATTGGGTAAATTCAACAAAAAAACTTTTTTCAATGAAAGTTACAATGGAAAAAAAAAAAGACTCAATTCCTGCCTTGTGCTTGCGGATGAAGTTAGAATCGTACTTCCTCGTGATTCATTCCTCAGGGTGTGTTTAACTGGAACAGAGTAAACTCCATCAATGACGCTGCAGACGATAAGTTGCACAGAACGTTGTCGCATGAATGGATAAATGGATGGTCATTAATAACAAATAACATATCTCTGTTCATCTGTCTACGACAACGATTTATAATAACAGGCAGAACAAACCAATGGTCATCTATTACATGGAAGAAAGTCGGCATATATAATTGACGCGCATCCATTTTTGGTGACATTTTTGTGTGGGTGCGTGCCGTGCGATTTTTCGAACCAAAATATTGCCTCGGTTCAATCAAGATTGGGATTCAGCGGTATAGCGGATGGATGGATGGATGGATGGATGGATGGATGTATTCCTTCTACTAAATAGTGTTCATTCTATTTTGGAGCCATCTCATCGTGTTTTTTTTTTTTTGGTCTCCCTACTTTCATTTTACTCAAGGGTTAATGTCCAATTGAACTTCGTGTCAAGAGGCGCCTTAAAAAAGTCTTTTAGTGAGCAAAGACTGATTCATTTTCCCTTTAGGATACAGTGTACTCACTGTTTAAATCAATACCTAGGACATTATGAAAGGGCATTTGCTTGGCTTTGACAGGAACAGACAGTGGCACAATTCATAAGAGAGGAAATGGTATTTAATAACAAAAAAAAATTACAATGAAAAAACAACAACAAAGGTCGGCTCCCCTTTATTGCAGCCTTCACAGTTATAGGAGGCAGAACTGCTGATAGATGTGTTCCAGAGGCACAATCAATCAGCTGCTCCTCCATTTCTCTTCTTATGTAGATTAAAACAGCACCACTGGCGCTTTTCCTACGGCTTTTCTGTCACCGTCTCTATTTGTTGCAGTTGATAAATCAACAGGAGACGGAGGGGGGAGGGGGCTTTCTCTTGCGAATCACCTTCTCATTTATGATTCTTTTTAATTGTTTTTTTTTGCGCTGTCACCATGCTTATATTTATGCATGTGGACGTAAGAAGTAAATGTCAAGACAACGTCTAGGTCAGTGGTTCTTAACCTGGGTTCAATCGAACCCCAGGGGTTCGGTGAATCAGTCTCAGGGGGTTCGACGGAGACTCTGCTGTGGAGGTTCAGACACAGCCGACTCAACATGTCATTTCGTTATGACACACCCCCGTGGCTGTCACTGGCTTCAGATGATCACAATACATTGCTTGTCCAATCAATGCTGCGGGAAATTTCGTTCGCTCAGTAGTCAGCGTGTGATTGTCGTGATAGTATGTCGTGTGATTGCACTTTAGTTTACATATTTAAATGTTCAGATATTAAGATTTGAATGAGACAAAATAACATGCTTTTTCTCTCAAATATATTGTTATAATCATTTGTTTCAGATGTACTGTAATTATTTTCTGTATAAAAACTAATTTGGTGTTCAAAAAGTATTTTTTCAAACTTGAGTCTTGAAAAAGAAGGGGGTCGTCTTATAATCAGGGCCGTCTTATATTCAGGCCAACACGGTATTTATTTTTTATACAAGTTTTAACACATGCTACGTCGAGCAAAAAAAACAAAGTCCTCAGGCGAATATGTACAACATGGATTCAAATGCATCACGGAACGTGATGGGACTCAGCGTCTTATCCGCATGATTTGTCATGCCAAGTTGAGCAACTCCAGTCTCGCACTGGCAAAACTGAAGGAATACTTCTCGAATCATATTTTTAATTTTCACTAAGGGTTCGGTGGATCTGCATTTGAACTGGTTGGGTTTGGTACAAGGTTAAGAACCACTGGTCTCGGCTATGTTTCCATGCCATGTGTTTCAAATTGTCAGGTTGCGTCGTTTGATACATTTTCAGTTTCAATTCAGATTGAATCGTTTTCTCGCCATGTAATGAGTTTTCTTCATACCTGCCTTCTTACTGTCTGCCATAGTTTTCCCTTTTCTTTCCTTTCCCAAACTATACTACGCAATCCCCGTTTTTCTGGACGGCTGAATTCGTTTGCCGTATACATTAAATCTCGTCTACCATTAACGTCATAAACAACATTTGGATTGATCTGTTTTGTTGGCCCTCCCCTTCACATTTCGGCTACTCTGCAGGCTTGCTTTATTCTCATCCAGTCAACTTAATTTGGATGAGTTATTGAGGGGCAGTCAACTGGAAGAGACTAGACAATCAAGTGATCATTACGTGCCAAATCGGGAAAGTCCCCGCTGCTTAATCATTGCAACAGCCACTCTCCATTTGGATCTATTTGCTCGTTCATGAATAAACTTCAAAAAGCTTGTTCAAAAGGTGAAGGGAGGAGCATAGAGGCATCGGCATGTCAAGTCCGACAGCGATAAAAAGGTACATTGCAGTGGCTCTTTCACCCTTCGCACTCACTTTGACTTTGTGAACACGTGCCTGAATGTTGCGCCGTTTGTTGAAGCGTGGGACTGTGTTGGAAGACATTCTGCGGCTGTTGACAGATTGTGTAATTATTTCCCGGCCTTTTAGACTGAGGCCCAGCCAATCAAAATGCTAATTAAAGTCTTCTTTTTGGTTCATATTCAAGAATAACATACGTACACAAAGTGTAGCGGCTATGAGGAGGGGACACCTGTTATCAGTCTGGTCAAATCTAGCGACATCAACCTTGCAATTAGTGATTGACCCTTTATCTTATTTTATTCTTGGAAAAACTACATTTGAACGGGCCACGAGGTTAGGTCCATTTGTAACAGATTGTAGGATCTGAAAAGTCAATGTGAAACTACTCAAGCTTTGATTGACATTTCTGGAGATTTATTCAGCGGTAAACTGTTTTTCATCCGGTTTGTACTTTACTGCAGCAGGGAATATTTTCTCATATTTTGGTTACCCTATTTGTATAACTGTACCCTATCAACTGTTCCTCTTTATTCCTATCAGCATTTTATTCATTCTCAAAATTGAAATCTGTCAAATATCATAACCAGTAATATTGGCCTGAAAAAAATTCGAGCCCTAACCAAAAAAAACAAAAAAAAAAAAAAACACAGTGACATGAGAAATGTTACCAATGATTTCAATCAGTCATTTTCATTCATAACTGGACATTTGCAGGAATTTGAGTTCAGTGTACAGCATTTTTTAAAATTGTATTGAAAGTGTACATCACTATTTTTTTTCTTTCTACCTGCAATTGCTCATTTAAGTGCCGTATAAATTAAGTTGAGTTGAGTGAAGTTTTGTACTGTCACATTCTGAACACTAAGGGACACTATGGACAAAGGAGTAGTAGATGAAGAAATGTGACGAAGAAGATCGTAGACTGGCGGATGTACACATGTGGATAGTACAAAATGCAGCGAGTTGAAAACACAAAGCTCCACATAGCTGACATGGCTTCTACTTGTAAGGTTTGTCAGGCTGGCCATATGGTATCAGTGTGCGGTATCGGATCATTTCAGAAGCACCAAGTATCGTACAGACGTACAATATTGGCATTATTTGAGGCCACAGAAGTTGATGCTGATTTTTTTTTTTTTTGATTTCCACTAATTACCGGGCAATGTGTCAAAATCCCACTTAATGGCACTCAGTGCAGTTTGAAAGACGTGCACATCTAAGTGGGACGCATTTCCCTTTTTTTGTTGCCGTGCGTGTTGCCATCGCTTTACTGTGTGCATCATGATGGCGAGAGGCCATCAGGAAAAAGGTTTCAGAAAGTTTGCTACCGCATTGTGATGTATTTTCATCACATTGATGCTGTGGCAGACTGCAATCAAGAAAATATGCCACGCATCATTAATCTAACTTCAACTGCCTAATTCATATTTGACAAAAAGTGAGTTATTATTTTCCCAAAGATTTATGGCTCGCACGCTCTCCTCCATTTGCTCTTGTTCTCCGAGCGAGCAACTCTGCTGACAACTTTTTTTTTTTTTTTTTTTTACTCCTGCTGCAAAAAGCAAACTCTTTCATTTCCGCTATAACGTGCCGAGTGGAATAAAAGTGTCCATCAACATCGTGCTCACAAATTAAACATCTTTGTGATGCAGATTGGTTGTGGCAGAAAGTGTTGGAAAGTCTGTTCTCCCTCGGATTGTTATCAAGTATTTTTATAAAGTGAAAAAGAAACAAAAAGTATGCTATCACTCAAATTAGCCTTAAAATGTTTAGTAATCGAGTTACGATATTTCAGATGCGTGTTGTGATGGGGAGAGTCTGTTGCTCTGAGATAAAAACCTCCACACAATATATTGTCTGCATTTGTTTTATGGCAGACTGTAGCAGTATTTTTTGACACCCAAACTTTTAATGGAAGATTTTTCCTTGAGGTGTTGACCTGTTTTTTTTTTTTATAGTTGGGTTTGCTGCTTCAGCACTGTGCTTGGTTAGAGTTTAGCTCAGTGGTCAAGAACATGGCTAAGCTGTGTTAACGCTGCTTAGACATTTCCATAATCAGCTTTATTTGGTCATGTTTTTGTTGTCGCTGGAATTTTCTACCTTTGAGCTCTAACTGCTGTTCTTGCATTAGATTTTTCCTGTCAAAGGCCTTCTTCATTCATCATTTCATGCGTGTTGCGCCTCTGCACTTGTAGTTCTCACACACCGACGAACTCTCGCCCCACATCGTAACCGACGAGATGACGTCACCCACACAGGTTGCCCAGCTTGCCGAAATGAGGAGTCTTGGCTGGCTGGAGCACTTGGCGCAAATTGCAGCAGGAAAGAAACAGCGGAAAGTACATTCTGCTTAAAACGCAATAGCCTATGTCAAGTGTCTGACATATTTCTACCAAGATTTGTTCTTGGCCAGGACGACAGTTTAGTGGTTGGCACGTTTGACGCGAATGGGTTTTTACACGGATGGTCGCTTCTTCACACAACCACAAAACATGCTTATTGCTCAAGACTCTAAATTGCCTGTAGAACTGATGTGATTGTAAAACATTTGCTTGTTCTACGTGTCTTGTGATTGACTTGCAACAAGCCCACCTTACTTTTTCTTTAAATGACCTCAAATGGCAATTGGAAACAACAGCAAATCAGCTTACGAA
>CAAKHF010008738.1:5812-17924 GCA_901007745.1 Hippocampus kuda
GGGGGTGTGGTGTGTGTGTGGGGGGGGGGGGGGCAAAGACAGAGAGAGAGAGAGAGAAACTTTTCCAGACGAGCAATCTGCCTCCAGTCACGGAGGATACCGTCTGACATGCACGCACGCAGCGGCCTCTATTAAGGCGACCGCAGGTTACGTCGCGTCATGACGTCTGTCAGGGGGATGTTAAACTCTGTGTGTGTTGAGTCATCGTTCGTATAAACATGACCACGGTTCTCGCGGCCCTCAGACGATCTCATTTAAACCTTCGAGGTGTGATTGATGCAGGAAGGCTTTTGTTCCAATTTGGCCTGATTTATTTGATATGCGTGCGTCCCCATTTAACACAACGTGACAGTGTACAGATTTTGGGAAGTAATCAGCATTTTTCAGCAATTTTCAGCAATTTTTTTTTCCCGTTTTTGAGCAGGAATCCTATTGATTAATGACATCGTGGAGACGTCCCCACAGCGCCTTTCCTTTACGATGGATTTGGGAACTTTGGCATTTTGGCTGTGCGACGAGCGATGGAAAGTAATTTGCGCGCCTCGCGGCTGCACAAGTGAGGAGATTTCGGGCCTAGTTGCCTTGCGACATGACTGCTTCACTACAGGTGGCTGCAAAGAGTTTGTGATGTGTTTGGAAATTCTGCACCTGCGCTCCTTTTTGGGGAGGACATCATCACAGATTGCATGACTGACTTAAAGTGCCACCTGAATGGTTAAATGAATTTTGGGCAGTTTTAATTTCAGGGGGCTAAACCCCCCCCCCCCCCACACACCCCCCACCCCCAAAAAAAAGAATTGTTTAAAAATCCTCGGAACGGCTGTGGTTCACTGTGTAGCAAAGTAACATTTCTCGATTTTAGCCATCACATGTCAGTTCGTCTCTTTGCTTGACATTGATTGACGTAGTGGAGCAATCGTACAACTTGTAGCAGTCACAACGAGACCAAGAGTGAAGACCCTGAACTCTGGTGAGGAGAATGAATGAGCGCCATGTCGCCTGCGGGGCCAAGGAAATGAAATGTCTGCTGACATTTACATGCAAGTGTGCGCCACGGCGGCCATACATAAAGAGTACTTTAAGAAAACTGCTCCACTCCACGGTGGAGAATCGGTCACTGTCGAGTGTCAACCAAGTTCTTGGTTGGAATTTGCAGCAACAACGACAATTAAGAATTCAGGAGCTTGCTATTTACTCGTGACTGAGCTTTTGCAAAAGGGTATTTTGTAGCGTGCATGGAGGAGCAAAACATCTTGTTGACATCCATGGAACTAGACACTTGTGTTGCGCTAACAGTTAGCATCAAGGCTAATGTTACCGAGTTGTGTGCAGTCTTTCTGCTGCTTCTTCCGCTTATTATTATTATTATGATTATTATTGAATTTTTGTAAATTTTTATTATTGTTCTGATCGATTTTCATTTTATTTGTAATTTAAGATGACGCATCTCCATTAGCGAAGTGGTCCACAAGAGCACACAGCCTGTTTTTGGTGCTTACACAAGACAGACTCGAGCATGAAGTCTTGGCACGCTTCCGTACTCAAATTTCTTTGGCAGGGTTATGTTGGCATCAAAACGCGTACGTGTTTATTGGCTCGCTCTCCGCTGTCTTTTCTCCGAAATGTTACCGCAGCCCAAGTTGGACATATTTATGGCATCTACAGACAATACACTGGAGTTCTCTTCATCAATATTTGAGTCCGCCAAGTCATGTAAACATGATAGCACAATGACAGCAGCTCGATTTATGAAGCCTGGATCCAAATAGCGAAGCCTGCGGCACATAAGAAAGCTTCAGTATGCTCGTTCTGCTGTCTCTTACTAGACCAGGATGAAGGGACTATTCTTGCTCTTGGTCGAACTGAAGTTTCAATCGGTCCATCGCTAAATTGATACATTGCGTCACTGGTAGCGGGAACAGCAGCTCAAGCAGGGGTGGCCGGCCCTTGCCTGTCTCTGGCCATCTCTACTTCCACTGGGTTGATACCGAAATATTCCCAAACAAGGGACATATGCTAGTCCTGTCAGTGTGTTCTAGAACTGCCCCGAGGTCTGATCCTGCTTGAACATAAAATCCATTCCAGGCGGCATCTGAAACAGTCGCCCGAGTGTATCTCGATCTGGAGAAGCTCCTCACCCATTCTTCAAGCGTGATCCCGGACACCTGGCCGATGGTTTCCAGACTTGTATCCGTGTCCCTTCTGTCACTACCCAAAGCTCATGACCAACGTCGATCGAACGTTGTAAAGAAGACCCTGAGAGGCAAGAACGACTCCAACCAAGGTTGCGATTCTTCCTATTTTGACTGAGAACCGTCACCCCCATGACCACGTCCTCCGCAAATGCCAAAGATGCGATTCCATGGGAACGAACTCAGACTTGGCCTTGGTTGTGGTTAGAAATGATGTCCGTCCCGATAACGAACAGGGCAGCATTTCGGGATAATGGTTAGCAAGTCCGCTTCGCTCACACGCCAGGGATCTGGGTTGACACGTGGCAGTATCGGTGGGGTCCATCATCCACTGCTCGTGAAATATCGTAATTAATTCAAGCGTTTTTAAGATGACAGGCATTCCCAAACTGGTGACAGATTTCGGTGCAGCATCGATTTAAACGTAGCGTCAGAATATTTATCATGAAAGAAACCCAAGAGGAACAATACAACAAAGGAAGAGGAATTTTGATAACAAACTTTTATCATCTGCTTATTCAGTCTTTTTATTTTTTTTTCTGTACAAACCAAAACATGATGCTGGATTTGCAGGAGCCCCTCTTCCGTTTGTTATTTTAACTACTTAACGACTTGTCTCGATGAGTCCCTTAAGCCCTCAAACACTCGAAAAGCAGATTGGATCATATTAGTTTCGCCTTTGTTTCTTCCCCTTCCTTGATCCCATCACATCACAGTTGTGCGTTTAATCCCGTTGAGAACCACCGGCAAAAACGGGAGTAACCGTGTGACGTGCTTGCGCTCTCGCTTTGTTATTCCTGCATTTGATATGAGAACAGAAGGTGACCTCACGAGTCAACAAACAGATCCACTTCCTCACAGGGTCAACGAAGGCGAGGCGTTTTCCTTGTTTGCCCGCTCGCTGTACCTTTTTAATAGCCGCAAATATGAATGCTTGCTTTCCATAGAACATAATCAGGATGTGGCGGAGGTTATTTACACTGTCCACAAGCCACTGTTTGGCTTCCTTTTTAAAATCCCCGCCCAGCTCTTTATCCGATCCTTCGTTAAGCTCCATTTATTGGACGTTGGGTGTGTGCATATTCGGCCCCGGGATATTTAGCAGAACTTTGCCTTCATTAATCTTTCTAAAGTCATCACGTCGGTCATGCCAAAAGTTATGTTTTGAAGCATCACAGCCTTCACTCATCACATCCCATCTCTCTCTTTGGATCAAAATTGCCATAGTTGCCGTTGAAGCCTGCGCGACGGTCAGGAGGAATTTTGGGCCAGTCCTCATTGCAAAGATCTTCTTCTGAAGCCAATCACTTCTGTCCTTTAACGTGGGAGATGATAGCAGGTAATCCGGTTGTCAGTGAAGTCGTCTTCTCAAGGCGATTCGGAAATCTAAAGGAAAGGTCTGTCGACAGCTCGAGCAGAGGTTGGCAACCCAAAATGCTGAAAGAGCCATATTGGACCAAAACAAAACCCCCAAAAACAAAAAACAAATATGTCTGGAGCCGCAAAAAATTAAGAGCCTTCTATAAGCCTCACAATGAAGTCAACACATGCTGTCTGTATCGATATTAGCTCTATTGGCCTACTAAATGACTAAGTTGGCTCCAAAGACACAACGAGTCGTCATAATTTAATGCTATTTTTTTCCCTGCAGTGGATCCTGTAGATCAGGGGTGCCCAACCTTTTTTGACCAAAGATCTACTTTTCCATCAACCAACCTCCTGCGATCGACCCGTTTCACACACATGCCATAGTGAGCAACAGCCGGAACGACCCCAAAGATGAACGAAACAGAAAAATAAAGTAGACCCACGAGTTTGTGAAAATCACTGCCTACCTTCGTCGAGACCTGACGCAGAGGATTGGGACGCACTTTTTGCCGCACGTTAACTATCGTAGCTCACGTGTACCGTTTAAAAATGCTTCTCTCGGCCCTCCAGATTCCCATTCTTGGCCAGTATCCTTCAGTGAATTGTACATGAAACGCCAATTATTTTTTTTTAACAACAGCCACCTGCCTGTCATCCCGTCCTGCTCATAGAAACATGTGTCGCAAGCTATGATGCGAATCTTCGTTGACAGAAATGTTGAAATGTAATATTTGTTCAACATTTTTATAGCATTGGAAAGTGTTGAGAATGATTGTCATGTTTGTCCTCCTATAGAAACCATATTAGAAACCACTAGGGCGGCGCTAAAGAGCCGCATGCTGCTCCCGAGACGCGGTTAGCCGACCCCCGAGCTAGAGCATCGCCTGGGTAAAGGTATTCCGCCTGATGAATTTTAAAAAAAAAATGCTTTCGGAATGATTAGGTTTGTCGTCAGACCTGCTGACAGAAAAACGATCCGTTAAATACTCATTTATTGCACCTGTCAAAATTGTTTCCGTGTGAGTGGAGCATCTTTTTGGGAGAATGAGCAAGTGCGATGGCGCATGGGTGGCGAAAGTGACAAGTTGACATTGTAAATTGCGTTAAACGAAGTTCCTGAGCTGCCATCCTTGTGTGTGTGGGGGGGGGCATGAACCAAAAAAGGATCTTTCTTGAAAACAAATGACCGTTTGTCTCTTTGCCCGACACACACACAAACACCTTTGAAGAATGAAGCCCGCTGGGAGCGAGTGTGTTCTAATCGAGTTACTCAATCAGAACAACGTGTGTGGACGGATGTTTCAGACACAGCTGTTTGTTTGGGGTCCCCTGACCTCCAGAGAGGAATTGCTCTCTCAAGCAGCGTCATACCTCAGCATCACCTCAACCGGAAGCCATTTTGTTGTTGTTGTCGTTGTTACTCTTTTCATTTTCTTGGCAAAATGGCAGCCATCTCCGTTACAGGAAGGTAAACATTTGCCGTCGGGTTATGTAACTTTGTTATCATAGCGTCCTCGTTTTAGCGGCGACAATTCAAACCCTAATATAATCACGCTCGGCCAAAAACGCTGCTCGCTCGTTGTTTGTTATATAATCAAGAAAGAGGAGCAGCTGCAATTATGTCACATTGTCGTGCGACCCGCCGGAGCCCGAATGCCGTTTTTGATTTACGGCGAGTGTTACTTGGGCATTCTTTGGAGGTCTGCGTGTCTTACCGGCTAGCAGGCCCGCAATATTTGCTTCGTACGTTTTCCGACATGCCGGCGGGCCGCGGTTTCTCTATTTGGCTCGAACGCCAACACTGGTTTGCACTTGTCCTCTATTTTCTCCCCGATTGATGGAGTGAGACACGAATCCTCATTTCACCTTGATTAGCTTTCAATCCCCCTTTAGGAAAAGACAAAAAGAGCAACAAAAAAACAAAACAAAAGCACGAAATGTATGTGTAGTAATTGCACTCACTGAGATGGCAACGGCGGATCAGGATTGAGTGAAATGTTTGTTGAAAACATTCCCGATGTTGTTTTGCACTGAAGAACGCTGAGTAACGTTCAACTTCCAGTAGCTGACCGTCATGTTGGACTTTTTTAGCCGGCAAACGAGTCGAGAGTGGATTAAGAGTGCATCTATTATGCGGCAAGAAGCTTGCCTCCATTTTGCCTCAATTGCTTCAAGGGGCCATTTCGCACCATCAACCGAAATTCCAAAAGGTCATTTAATCAATGAATAGATTAGTTTGCCCATCCTTACTTTGCAGCCGCTTTAATTACTTCTTAGTTTTACCTCAAATGCTCCCGTGTCGAATCATAAAATCCCATCTTTTCGTGGCAACAAAAGGCGGGAAAGGCAAAGGTTGCATTGGGGGTGGGGGGGGGGGGAAATGATGTAACATTTGCCAGCGTAAAACACGATCCGCCCTAAAATAGAAGCCGGGGAAGCGCGATTGCGATCTGTGACGCTCGGCTGAGTTTACAGCCCGACGGTGATCTGTGGACACGGGAGATGAAGAGGTTTGCAGATGCGCGCCAATCTCCAAAAGAGGTTTTGTGTTCTGACGACGTGCCGCGAATTCAGAAGCGGCCAGAATCTGTCTGAGAAGCACGCTGTCCGTCAAAACACAGCAGAGTATTTCTGTAATGGAATACTCTGGTCACGCCTGAGATGTTGGTCAGTCTGTCAGTTGGTTGTGTGACTTGCCCCAAGCACGAACAGACGCAAGTGGGTGTTACCGAGGTAACACGACCGCGGTTGCGGTGGCAGCATCTGAAGCGGGGAAGCCCAGACGTCGTCCTCCAGCCATCACTCCATCGAGCTTCTCTGGGTTTTGCCGGGCTTTTCCAGGCCAGTCTGGAGATACAGGGCCCTATTTTCGTGCACAGGCATTTGCGCCGTTGTGGGGGTGAACACAGCCAACTTCCTTCCCTACCTATGGAAGCAGCAAAACTCTTGATGGAACCCATGCAGGAGATGCACGCGCATAAACTGACAGCAAGATTTCCCCTTGCGGATGATATAAAGTTGGCCGCTGTGAAGTGGGCACTCGTAGACCGCCTCGATCCTGCGATCATGTGACCATGTCCGACGATGTATGAATTGATTCTTACAATGATTTAAAGCAAGGGTGTCCAAGTCTGGTCCTCAAGGGCCCCTATCCAGCCTGCACTTGGGATCATATCTATCAAGAAGAGCATTCCATGACCTGCGCCACAACTCGGACTTGCTTTTAGCTGGTCTCAAGATGAGTCTACTGTCTGCCATCAAATTGTCAGGTGCACCAGGACTGTCCACTGGAAGGCCCAGCATGGTGCAGTGGGGTGTGCCAAATTCCCAAACACACCGAAGAAGGCATCAGAAATCCAGATGCTTCAATTTTCCACAGTCTCTCCAGCGGGTCCTGGGTCAATCCTAGGGTCTCCTCCCAGTGGGATGTCCCTAGAATACCTCACCAGGGAGGCATACAGACTGCATTCTTAACGACATGCCCGAGCCACCTCATCTTTATAAAACAGATGGATGGGTGGTGCATATGCCTCCTTTAAAAATCCAAAGGGAAGCGTGTGTGAAGCTGCAGGGCATCGCTCACATTTATAATGGACGACGAGGGAGCTTCTTTCCCGTCAGATGGAGTTATCATTTCCTGCCAACCTGAACATGGCATTTTAGAAGGACATGGTGGAGTTTTTTTGTTTGGTTGTGGTTTTTTTTTTTTAATGTGCATTTTTGTAATTTAAATTATTTATTTTTAGTCATACGGGAAAAAATGTGGATTGACTTGCATTAGCTGTGTCAAAGCCATTTCCCGACCGCACGGCCACAATGGGCGTCATGAATCATTCATTGGCAGCTGTCACTCGTCGCTCGCCGCAGAATTAAGACTCCATCCAAAGGCTCACAGCAGCAGAAGCTTTTCTGTGTTTGTTTCACTCGGAACAGCGGGCAAATTGGAGAGGCTGAGCGGGCTTTCGAATTAGGCCACACCCGCTGCTGCATGTTGTTGTTGTTCTGGTTTTACTGACTGAACATTTGACATATTTTGCTCGCCCATCTCGAAATCACGCTCATTTTTTTTTTTTTTTTGTTATTCCACCGTTTCCCTCTTTTGGAAGCGACGACAATGCAACACAACAATGTGACATGCCGGTTTTGTCTCACCGCCGGTGTCCTATTCCAGTGCACTTGACGTCCCCCTTTCGCATGAGAAAGGTCAAACTTGAGTGTGACGGCAAAGCGGCGGCATTTTTCGGGAAGAGAAAGGGCGCGTCTGGCCGCGCAGACATTTAAACTACAGCTCGATATTGATTTTTCAACTTTATTTATTTCACATCGCCTCCTCTCCAACATGTTTACATCGACTCGAAGTCACTTCTCGGTCGAGTTGGGCAACAGCCAACACTGCCATGAAAACCCTACCGTGGAAATTAGAATATGATATGTAGATATTATAATGGTCTTAACATTTTCTTTTTTTTTTTTTGTCAAATTGAATCAAGAATTAGAAGACACTAGACATGCGGTTTCGAGTCGGGCCAGTTTGCGAGTGAGCAACCGTATCCCGAGCCCCGCAAACTGCCAGGTCAGTGAGGAGAGTCCAACTTTTGTCAAGAAGTGCAAAAGTTCTCGTTGACCGGAGACATTTGCAGATTTACTCGGTTGTTTCACTTAATGGGGCTCACTGTCGCCATTTGTCTACCAGCCATTAAAAAGTCCATTTTACATCACAATTCCCCAAAGGAGAGAAGTGGCTGCCATTTATATGCATTTCTTATACTCCAAAGTTGCCTTTATGACCAATTGGACGGATTGAGTTGTTTTGTCTTCGTGCCGTTTGTATTTATGACAACACTAAGCTGTTTGTCCTTCCAACAGCTTAGTGTTGGCCCGACTGGCGCAATGTTACTATCCAGTAAATCCGTGTTTATTTTCAGGATTTGATTTGTTTGCTTCTAAAATATTTTGTTGTTGTCCTTTGCCCGTGGATAGTTTCACATGCAGCTTTATGAACTCTGCCTAGCAACAAGGAGACGGGCGCGTAAGTAAGAAAGGTTTGGGGGATTCCGAATGCACTATTCGACCGTTTCCTGCCGGTTTGTCATCCTCAGTGGTTATATGGATATGTTTACACCTAAAACGGACAGCGACGTGGTTGAGGAAGGGGTTGTCGATTGCAACGCAATTAGAGTTCAATGTCGTTCTCTCTGTTGCACTGTTGTTATTAAAGTGTGCAGACCAGACAGTCAGGTTATTGTGAAGGAGCGAAAGTCCTCCAGTAGTGTGTGTGTGTGTGTCAGTTTCAGCTGTTCATTCACGCCAGCGTGGCTGCAGTAATGGACAACAGGAGCTCAGCTGTTTGGACCCGGTTTTTCCCCGACTGAAAAAGTGAAGACTCCAGGCTTGATGTTGTAGAAATTCTACGGGTCCAAAAAGCCCGTCGTTTGTGCCCCCTGGAAAATTAGGAGAAAAAAAAAAAAAAGAGTCCCCAATACCACTTTCATCAGTCGACACGTTTTGCCCACATTTGCAAATGTGAGCAGATCAGAGCCTCAACATTTGGTTCCTCAACGTCTCTGAACTGAACCTGTAAGGAAACCTTTTGAGCCGAGTGAGACTCGTTTCTGTTCAAGTGCACAAAGCGAGGTCTGTAATGGCATTTTTGGAGGGGTTTATTGCAGAAGAAATTGATCGAGCGCCTTCGGGGTGAACGAGAACAGGAATTGTGAGCCCCCAGATCTTCTCACAGGTTTAGCATCAGTGACATCTGACCGCACAAATGGTGTTCTGGATGAATGGGCAAAATCTTGCAGAAAGATGAGCAAGCTCAAGATTTTGTTGTGCATGAGTGCGTTTGCGCTGTCCGCTGAAAAGACACTCTGCAATTTAGGCGAGCATCTTTTTGCCTCAGGCCATCCGTTGTCTGTGTCTCCTCTCACAGCACAGCTCATCACAGCTGGCTCTTAAAGTCAGTCTCTTGTGCCAGTTCTATCAAAGCTACCTGGATCCCCAAACGATACTGATAAACTATTACTCGCGTTATTGTTTTTTCCCCCCACCGGAAATAAAGGAACATCTCTTTCAGGGTCAAACTGGCACACCATCGTTAAATGTCACATGTATAAATAATAAGTTCTAAAACAGAATGGAAAAAGTTAGTCTGCTCGCTGTCTACAAAGTACTTAGTTCCCGAGTTAGCTAGCCATCTGGCTAGCTTGGAACTTTGTTAGTTTTCTATCTAACTAGACAAACTAACTAATTGTTGTGTGCATGGGCGTGAAACTAGTTATGACGGGAGCTAGTCTGTCAGCTAGCTGTCGAGTTACAGATCTAGTTTGCTAACGGTCGAGTTTGTTAGCTTGGTGGGTAGATGTCTCTATTTATCAGTGTCGTGGGCTTGCCAGTTCGTTAGCTAGCCGTTTGTTTTTTAGTTATATGGGGCGCATTTGGAAATTCAGTCTGATGCAGTCTATTAGTTAGCTCACCAACTAATTCAAGTTAGCTGGCTAGCTTTGTTAACTACCTAGCTAGCTACATCTTCAGCTAGCATGTTAGTTACATAGTTAGCAAGTTCTCATATAGGTTTTTGAGTTATCTCTCTCGCTAGTTAGTTAGTATCGAATTTATTAATATTTGGAAAATTGTGTCATTAAAAAAAAGCAAAAAAGCAAAAGCAAATCACAGATACTGTGTTAGTGCCTTGCTAAATGTTGGTGTGACTGTCAATGAGGCGAATCAAGGATAATTGTCTGGCCTTGGTGGAGCTCTGCCATTCAAGTTTTTTCCCCCCATTTGGTGGGGGTTACAATCTTAGGTTTGTGTGTGCACTGCATTTGTGGACAAAGGCTGCTTTTAATTGTGAACGGAATGTTGCAGTCATCAGGGGACAAGGTGCTTATTTGCGCATGATGACACATTAAGACCGAGAATTAGCTTCCTGTTTGTTCACGACAGCCGCTCTCGTCCTTGAAACCTCTTTATGGCGGTCCTGCTCGTCCCATTTGTTACTTCCGCCGCAGATCACACCTCCGCGCCTCACGCCTCCTCTTAGGCTGTCCACTCACTTTCAGAGCTGCACTAATTGTCCTTTTGGACAGTTCGGCTCAGTGTCCTTCACTCTGCCCGTGATGAAAGACATCGGGCGTCAAGGCATCAAAAGGGGCCACGATCCCCAATCCTAACCCACCGTCGTTCCCTCACTCGGCTGAACGCGATCAGAATCGGGCTGGCACGGTGGGGTCAGCGTGTTACCCCGAGGTTAATGACGGGAAGAGAACGCTGTCGTTTCCGGATGATTTCCATTTCAAGCTCCCAGATGTTTTGCACTTTTCCGTATATTTTGAGCTCATTCATCTGACTGCGGCTCAGTCGAGCATTGACACCAAGCATCAAAGCGGTTGCAGACGTGATGAGGATACGCATTTGCCAACAAAAAGTGAGTGCGGAGTATCCCGGAGTGTCGGGAACATTCCGGAGATCATTTTACGACGCTTCTGTTGCTTCCTTTTCATCTTTTGCTTTTGCTGTGAGAGCAAGTCTGTGACTGCACAGACTTTTCACTTTATTTGGCACACCTGATCCAATTCAAGCTATTTACGTGTGGCACAGAAATTCATTTGCAGTGCAGCGGTGCTCCGGCTTCCTCCCACATCCCCAACACATGCCCCCGGAGTGTATGTGTCACTTACACACATTATGAAGACCCGTCTGATGGATTGAGAGCCAATACAAAATCTTGAGCGACTTGCTTATCCTCACATCCTCGATTGCGTAACCACGACGACGCTGGGTGGCGCTTGGGGGATGATCGCGGCAAGATTGTGGAAAAAAGTGACATGAATTTTCCTTCATTGAAGCAGCACTTCGTACTCTACATAGTGTCGATAGAAACATCACCATACGCAAATGAACATCTATGCACACATTTTTTATTTTTTATTTTTTTAGGGTGGAGGGGAGCCAACCCCATTTATCCGTGGAAAACGCTTTTTGAAAGTGTATCCCATTTATGGCGATTTAAAAAAAAAATGTAAAGAGAAGGGTTTTTTTTTTTTATTACAATTTGTGACAAGCGTAGAGCCTAATGGTGGTCTCATGCGTCGCTTGCTTGATGGCGTCGGGATGTGTCCCATCTGCTTCCTGCTCAGTTTGCTTTCGTTTCCTGCCAAGGTGCTCCACCTTCGCCGACGACAGCTCATTCGGTAGCAAGCGTTGCGCGATGAGATGCTCGGCTGGACTTGCGCTGCCCACAAACCAAAAGCTCCACCTGACCTCGAAAAAAAAAAAGTGAAATTTAAATGAATCTTGTGGCTGAGCAGTTGTCTCATGTCACGCACGCAAACAGCGAACAGCGTTAACTGCACCGTTGCGTGCTATCGTTTGCAAGAAGAACAAACGGTCCTCCCACTTGGGCAAACACCGTTGGTGCTTTTATTGCTCCTTCGTGAGTGTTGCATCTGGCGCCATCTTTTGAGATTGGCGCCTTTCTAATCTGCCTGTCTGTCTCATGCCTTTGTTTTATTATTATATTCCCCGCCCCCCCCCCCCCTTCTTTTTTTTTTTTT
>CAAKHF010008740.1:0-14716 GCA_901007745.1 Hippocampus kuda
CACACACACACACACACACACACACACACACACACACACACACAGACACTCCCGGTTTACATGCTCTTGGCAGTTTTTAAGCAAGCATAAGCTTTGAAGCTTAGTTGATTTAATGACACTTTTTCCTGCAATCATTTTGAAATTATAAGAGTCGACAATAGGGCAGCTACAGTTAGGAGCACACACATAGACACACACACAAAACTTTCTGAAAAACTTTGGGGATGTGTGGTGCATCAGCCAAGGAAGAAAACATTCCTTGTTGTCGAGGATCCGTACTGCGTAACCTGCTAAATCCTGTCTGACAATTCACGCTTGTATTAGTTGAGTCCAGTGATTGTAGGAGACAAATGGTTGGGTCTTCATGCAAGAAAAAAGGCAGACCTTGTTCACAGCACATGGCAGGACTTTTTATCACAACAAAAGCTATTACTATTGAAATGAAATATATTTCTATTCATCCAACCCAGGTGCTTCAATTTGGGCAGCACGCGCCGTACCAGAACCCTGTCCATTTGTTTTCCACCAGCCTGTCTGTTTACCATCAGTGAAAGCTGCAGGAGCTGAAGGCAGATTAGGTATGGAGAGGTTAATCAATGTATCCCCGGGGTTCCACTGACATTTCACTGGCAGCAGTAGGCGGTTTCCATCTATCATTTGCTTTCATCCCTCACTTTCTCCACCTCTTTTGCTCATTTTCTAACTGTCAAACTGAATTCATTCACACCCTAAAATCCCCAAAATAGCTCATTTATGTTTGCAGTCCCGTCATTACTAGCACACTACAATCACACGTGCAGGTTTCGGTCTAGGCAACTTCTGTTGTGGCAATTGGTGGTCCTTATCTCAGTATTTACGAGAACAGATTGATATTCCTGCCGGTCCCCTGCACCAAGGCCAGCTCACCACCAGAAGCCGGGGAAAAGTCAGTGAGGATGGCCTGTGTCCAAAACGCCTAACCTGTCACAGACCTGCACCCTCCAGGCAGGCAAATGTGTGTTCTTGCCTATGACGAAGACAAAAGGGTGAAGGGGAGGGGTGAGGGGATGCACACATAAAAATACATGTGTACACACACACACACACACACACACACACAGCCTCGAGTGCTCCAAAAGCCTGGTGAGTCACCCTACTTAAAGCAAGCCCTGAAATAGACATTTTGCACCTCGCCACACTGACTCTTTTCTTCATGGCCTGCACATGTTCTGGCTTATAAATGCATATTCTACCACTATACATTACATTCCCTATTCTAGACCCAATTTTTGCGCCAGCCTCAATGTTCTGCCTATTTGACTTTTTCTACATTGCGCCATTACTAACACAACCTGTTAGCATATTACCTGGAATATAACTCATTTCCCCTTGTTACAGTGTGTGTTTTACCTATTTTCTAATAATAAATAGAGGAGAAAAAAACCTGGAGCCATTTGGTATGGACCAACTACTCCAGGCTGGGAAGAGAAGCATGAAGTTGTCTAATCTGATGTGATCATACCACAGAACATACAGTGGCACCTCCAATTTTGAACAGCCTCGAGCTAAAAAAAAAAATCCAGAAAACTACTGGGGGAAAAAAAATGCACAAAATGAGAGGGCAAAACTAACAAACTCTGAGTGATATCAGCGTTTCATGAGACTTTCGCAAAAGTTTGAAATCATGTGCAATAAGTGGACTCGAATTCAAAACTGAAAAGTTTAAGTAGGGCTCAATTATGGAAAATAACAATGATCATAATTATTTTGATTGCGATTGAAATCATGACGATTAAAATAATTATGCATTGACTTCACTTTATTATTTATTGTACTAATAAAGCTCAACTATTCCAAACTATCATCAGACACCCATTCACCCCTGCACGTTGAACACTTTATTCTTGAAGACTCTATTCTTTTTGTCAAGTACAAAATGGCCTTGTAAATACGACATGAAATTTAAGCTTCGTGCATTTTCATTCTGCTAAATCCACACCTTTGATGCATTGCATCTTTCCATAAATTGAAGCCTTGAAGAAGCATTACCGTTATCTTTTGTGCCTTTAAGTAGTGTTATCTTACTTGTTTGTATGTGTTTCCGTCGTGTTTGTGTGTGAATATTCGTGATTTGAAGGACTATCACTCCGAAAATCGATGCTAATTTTCTGTTCGCATTTTAAGGGGATCCTCCACTGACTTTAGCATTAGCACTTCGTGATGTTTTAAAAATGAAGCATGTTTTGCATTATATACAGAATACGTGTAATTCTTTTTGTTGTGTGTTTATAGTTTTGCAGTAAACTCCAACTGGGGTGTCATTAAACAGCGTAAAGCACGCTCAGGGACGGCAGAATCACATGTGCGACACGGTTGCTATACATGTGACATGGTGCATTTGGGGTACTTTCACAACATTAGGAGCTTTTAATAATGTTTCTTTTACTCTAACGTTTTAAAGTTTGACAGGAGTCAAAATCAAAATTACAATACTGTATACATTTGGAATTATCATCCAGCCCTACATTTTTGGGGCTGAATTGTAAATCTGCATTGTCATGTAAATGAGAATGGGTCTTCTACCTTTAACACACTCAATGTGCTTTAGTGCTGTTTCCTTATTTACACACTAATGACGACATCAAGAGTAATTTGAGGTTCAGGATCTTAATCAAGGACTCTTTAACATGATGATGGGGGAGTGGCAATCGAACCTGCATCATTCAATTGAACTGGCATCATCTAGGTTGAGGAAACCACCACCTAACCAATGCTACATGACTTGTTAAAACCCTGCCAGCTCAGTCAAAATGGATCTGGGTGAAGCATAGTCATGTTCCTTATGTGTGAAAACAATAGAGGTGGTCTGAGAAACCAAAAAAAACGTTCCAGCAATGTGTCTCTTAGTCGGTTAGCTGTCATGGCGGCACCACTGAGATTCTCTGGCAGGAATTAAAGCTGCTAAAGAAAATCTTTAAAAGCTGTAGTGGAGATTGAGTGTTTTGTCATAATTAGGATTCCTCTCCAGGAATTAGTGAAATTGCCAAACTGACTTGGCTTCACAAAATCCAGAGAGAGCGTTTCGGAAATAATACCGGATTTGACTCACAATTCTGCTGCGTCATATTTTCATTTACACATCAAACACACATCACCCAGAAACATCAGTTTTATGCATAAAGTTGCAGATGGAGCTTTATGGAGAGTTTATACTTCCAACACCTCCCAGCCATTTCCAATGGGGGAAAAAAGCACATTGATTTGCAACAGCTGAGGCCAGAGTTCCAAGCCACATGAAAGACAATCTTAAATCCTAGAGGGCCACGATAGGAGGGTGTGTCAAAAACAACACACACATTTAGGTTCTATTCAGTGTTGCCTGTAGCATGCAGCTGTCCCTCTTCTTGGCATGAGCCAAATATCAAATGACAGAAGTGTCTGTGTCGGCTGCACAAGGAGAGCATGTTAGTGACAGGGTGTTTTTTTTCTTCCCCTCATTGCATTTGATTTAAAACATGATGAAGGATGGTTGCTAGGAGATGGTCGATAGGTCAGCAATAAGCCTAAAATTCTCAGTTCGAAGCTTAAACAGTGACTGAATTCAATATCATTGAAAATGTGAATATTGACTTGTTCAATACAATGGAATACAATACATCTATTTATACAGCGCTGTCACAACAGCTACAGCTGTAACAAAGCGCTGTTAACATAAAATAACATAAATACAACAGAAAACATAATATAAAAATTGTTGATCTCCGTTAAAAGGAGCCTGATAAATTGGTCAAAAATAAAGATGATTCATTCATTTATAGTGTAACATGAAGTTAAAAAGAAAGTAACACCGCTGTGTCAACATATTCCACAAACATGGCAGACATGCTGTTGACAAGCTGTCCTGAAAACACAAGTGGGGTCTCGAAGGTTAAATAGAGCATGTTCCAGATTGACCTTTGATTAATAAATAAATAAATAAATACCTTTGAACATCAGGAGCTTTGAAGCCGCTATGCAGATAACATGCCGCCCATGTTGGAAGTAAGATTTTAGTATTTTTAAATGCCACACATGCCATTTCTTGCCATCTCTTGTCAAATGTAATATCCAGGAATGTCATTCGTTCCATGACACTTTTTTGTACCTCAAAATGTTTGTAAAATCTTGATCATTTTTCTCAATTAAATGAATGGAAATGCAATTAATCCTTCCAGTGCCCAAATATTTATATTTTATATTTTATATTTGTTACATATATATATATATTTTAATATTTTGTCTCTCTATTTTTAATTGTTTTTGAACACTAAAAATGATCCAGGGAAAGTTGTCGTTTTTGCCACAGTAGTCAGAAATCCGAGCGCCTGCATTTAGAATTGTGCCTGGAAGAAGCCTGTGTTGGCGGAACTTCCACCTGCCCACACTTAAGCTTTCACTCTGCTGCCACGGAAAGCAGAGATGTGTCCTTTTTTGTTTTTGGTTTGATTTTTTTTTTTTTTCAGTTTAAGACACTCCAATACAATAAATATGAACTCATACAAAATACAGTTTTTTTTCTTTTTTGTTTTTTGTTTTGCCACGTTCATCAGAAATTTAGCCAGCTGCTGTGAGAATTGTGATTGGATAATAATAATAATAATACATTTTATTTATATGCGCCTTTCAAGACACCCAAGGACACTTTACAATAACAAAAAACAGTCGGATGTCAAAACAATACGGATGTCACGTGGCGTAGTGTTTACAGAATTAAATATGGTCCTGTAGGGTGAGGAGGTCCTGTATATAACTTGGAGATATGAGGTGATGCTCCTTCATCTGATTAAAGAATCCATCCTCTAGGTGTGTAAATATTTTGATATCTCTGAAATGCCTTCCATGTTACATACAGTGAAACAAAATGTTACCAAATTTAGTTTTGAAGTTTGGAAAAAATTAAAATCATGTGCCATGGTGACTCACATGCTCACTGTAGCCACATGCAATCTATATGTCCTTAAAACCCCGAACGTGTTTTATAGTGTGCCTTCTCAAACGCACCGATTGAACACGCGAGCATTTTCCTCCCCTGGGACTTGTCTGCCATTATCATGTGCACTATTAAGGTTAGAAGAGTTGAGGGAATTTCACAGTCGAAGGAAGTCAGGTTCATCTGGAGAGAGAGCATACTAGTTGGAAGGTTCTTATTCAGTCATTTAAAAGGTCCTTTTTAACAGGGCCCCTTGACGCAAGATTGACATGCCAGGTGACTCGACAAAACCGGGCATGCGAAGGAGAATGTCAACAACACTGCTCCCTATGTTTTTTTGCTGCATGTTGTGGGCAAAACAAACAAAAGAAGACAAAAATGGACCAATGCCCACAGTACAAGGACCGATATATTAAATCCAAGGCAAACCTTCTGATACATTAGCCTGATTGGGTCTACAAAAATAAATGAATAAATAAATCACGCTACACCACAGAGATGTACAGGTACGCGTTCAGCTCCAACAGCACAGCTCTCTGTCTCGAGCCTGAAGATGTACAATTTCCTTTTTCAATCGAGAAAAGTCACAAAACTAAATTTCCTGACAAGAAAGCCTGTAATATCATTTTCTCTCACATTACTGGGTAAAGAAATATTTACATTTGCATTGCTGAATTTCAGTGCAGAGTATGTGACTGCATTGATGGATTTTTCTGAAATTGGATGTTCGTATAAAATACCTAGCTCATGTTCACTCAACTACATTCAGCAGTGCAAAATCATCGTCATGAAGGAATTTGTACGATTACTAATAAATCCTTTCATTGCTAAAAGTTACATTGATGCTGTATTGTTTTCATTTTTGTTTGAGGATTAAGGGGGAGACGATGACAAGGGCAGGACATCTCCTGTCACATCACTTGGTAATACACACCACCTCCACAAGGGTGAAGGGTCACTCAATCAACCGCAGAGCACTTTGAGGGGAGATAAACACATCTGACACCAGACACCGGAAAACGTATGCAACGGCGCTCCGCTCAGCCACCCATGGCTGATAACTGTCAGATGATGTGTGTAATAAAAAACAGAGCATGTTGTATCCCCTCTGGTCCCATCCGTCTTGCGGAGAATAATAAGCTACATTAATGAGAGGGCTAACAAAGGGAGAAGTCGATACGTTATTCACAGAGCATCTCACACATGCATCTTGCGAAGAAAGCCTCAGGTGACTGGTGGCTGGGAGAGGGAGCCCTCCGACACAGCGTGACTCACACAGTGCAATCAATCTCCCCGTGTGCACACAACCGGGGCTCAAGGGACGGGGACACAGCACCAGCGTGGTTCCGCATGAATGTCTTCATCAGTGACTGGGTGGGGTACTGAGTTGGGATGTCTTTTTGAGAAAATGATTCATGGCACCTCTTAGTGCATGGGCAAAAACTTTACGTCAACCATGGAGCTTTTTTTTTCTTTTTGAGTTTGATGAATTGGCCCTTGCCGACACTCTTGACATCCCGCATGCCCCACTGGAGTGTTGTACTCCAGGGAGGTGTGCTTGCTATTCCCCCATATAAACTGCTTCAGCTCCTCTGGCTCCAGGGAGATTTAAAACGAAGCAGTGTTTATGACACTGCTGTTCCTGATGGCTACCTGTGTGCGCGTGTGGTTTTGTCACACAAAAAAACGATCGAAAAGAAAAGGGAAAGATGAATGAGGAACATCAAGTAAGATGGAAAGCATACAAGAATATGGATCAAAGCCCAAGAAAAGCAACAATTACATCGAAACGTTGTCGCTTGATATGATTGGTTGATTGCCTTATTTTAACGAGACTAACGGGCACTTCATGACCAGCAGGAATGTCTTAATACTTAGATGCCGACAGTAGAACTGCAAAACCGGTGGGTAGGAGAGGGAAAAGACCAGATGTGTTATTGCTTGTGAGAGGAGATAATGGGGTAGAATGCGGCACGTAGGGAAAACAAATGCCAGCCTAGCAGTGGGAAATAGGGATCGCTGGGTGAAATCTAGATTTCTCCCATTTCCTCTAAGTAATAAAACAATGCCGCTGCATCGCCTCATTAGACAGGTAATCGAGAGTGCAAGAACACTCTCCTCGGCACCGGGTGCTCCTCTCTAACCCGCCCTTGCTGGGCTATTGTCTCTCCTCCTGTTTTCCTGTGGTGTGCGGCCCAGCCCTGCCACCTGCTGAATAAATACTAACCTAGGGAGTAGGTCATAGAACCCTAGCCGAGACCATCTCCCACCACGCGGTACGGAAATACCAATTATCTCCCTAACAATCCTCCTTTTGCAATTATCTTCCCATCTGCATCTCTGGCAGTAAGTGCATAGGCTACGTTTCGCTCACAGTTTCAATTCTCTGACAGTAGAAGTGATGGGGTTGAATATGTGGTGCAGAGAGAGGCAACACATGTGGCATGCTAATTCATTCAGCAATTGAAATGAAAGAAATCTTGTAGCGACCCCCCAGGCCGGCGATGTTAAAGAATTTGTATCTGTCAGTTTGTATCACTCTCATATTAGAGGACAATGACAGTCTATTGTACACTTGTTTGCAAACGTTATGTACTGTTGGTTACTGCACCGTATTTATTTTCTCGGTCTATAAAACATAAAAAAGAAGAGCATTATTTTTAAAAAGTGGTATTTTGTGTGTGACTGGCCTCGAAGTTAACTTATCTAAACTCAATAAACACAGCCACTCAAAAGCACGACCACACCATCACATTTATAAAGTAGATCTTGCATGTCTATATTATGGTTGGAACGATTTTTGTGCTAATGAAGATAATTTATTTGTTATGCCTGCCACTATATCCCACTGGCATAGAAAGTAAAAAACAACAACAATGATAATAATAATAATAGCTACTGTATTTTCCACACTAAAAGATGCACTGGATTATGAGGCACACCTTCAATGAATGGCCTATTTTGGAATTTTTTTTCATACATTGGGAGCACGGCATTATAAGACGCAATCTACAATGCATGCACTAGATGGAGCTATGCTCAAGGAAACGCCAACAGGACGATCCGATGTCAGTAAAACTTATTTAATAAAGCAGTGACATAGTTCACTTAACCAACAGCAAGTTATAACAGTGACTTGTTAACGTTGACCTCTCTTGCCGCTGCTCTATTTCCGTGTTCAACTGCGTAACCGATCGCCTTAAATTTGAACTCTGCGTTGTCAGCATGTCTCGAGCAAGGAGCCATTTTGGGGTCGAAATATTACCGTGATGACCATACACAAGGCGCATCGGATTTTAGGGCGCGCAGTCAGCTTTTAAGAAAATGGAAGGCTTTTAGGTGCGCCTTTTAGTGCGGAAAATATGGTACATCTATCTATCTATCTATCTATCTATCTATCTATCTATCTATCTATCTATCTATCTATCTATCTATCTATCTATCTATCTATCTATCTATCTATCTATCTATATACTTACATATGTATGTATATATAGAGGGAGACTGTCAAAAACGTTTAGCATTCAGCATTTTTTTGTTGCATTCTCTCAGCCTTCACAAATTACAATGTGCTTTTGCTTATAGGATTGCCTTACGAGCCTAATCCACTCAGGGAAAATTACATCGCATATGTGAAACACCTAATTTGTGTGTGGGATGTGCTTTGCGCTGCACTAACAATCCTCAACTGTTTCAGATCTGGTGACACGGCACGGCCGTGATTCAGTGCCACAGGAGTACGCATTTTGTGGATGAGAACGGCGCCGTGCTGCGAAAGCAGCTGCAACGTGTCACACTGTTTAATATACTTGTAGAATTTTCCTCTTTATTAAACTATGCAAAGGCTCCCGAGATGTGCAGTCAGTGACAAAGGAACAACTTCACTGCTGTCTTTGCCACCAAAAACATGACAGCTGCCATCATGGTGCGCTCACTCTGCATCCCCAAACACATTGTTTTCTAATTGCACGCCCAACACATCACAAGCTCAGACCTCCACATCCCAGCTGCCATTACCTCCAGAGATGACAGATTTCTTTTAAATAGTGGGGATGCTGTTTGAATACAAAGAAGCGGCATGAGCATGAACAGTGCTTTTTTGGCGCACAATGGGAGGGAAATGACAAGGAAGCTGACATCAGCTACAGTGGATGATTTGAACACCAACATGAACTCAGAATTCAACATGAAAGTTCAGGGAAAGAAAAATCCAAAACGGGGAAGACAATGGGACAAGACAAGTTCCTAAGTTGCAAGTCCATATTCTTGCCAGTTTCATGTGCGTACTGTATATAGTCTTCAACAAGGGTAACTGCAATTATAGGCCATTGAGAAAATAGTAATGACAGCAATATATTCATTTATTCGTTCATTCATTTTCCAATCCGCTTTATCCTCACTAAGTTCGCGGGGGGTGCTGGAGCCTATCACAGCTGTCTTCGAGCAGTATGCGGGGGACACCCTGAACCGGTTGCCAGCCAATCGCAGGGCACACAGAGACAAACAACCATGCACGCTCACACTCACACCTAGGGACAATTTAGAGTGTTCAATCAGCCTGCCATGCATGTTTTTGGAATGTGGGAGGAAACCGGAGTACTCGGAGAAAACCCATGCAGTCCCGGGGAGAACATGCAAACTCCACACAGGAAGGCTGGAGCCGGAATCGAAACCTCCATCTCTGCACTGTGAGGTCGACGCGCTAACCACTGGAACACCGGGCCGCCCCGATAGCAATACAGCAAAAAAAAAAAAAAAAGAGGATGGGCTAATAGGGTACTCATGAAAGTAACCCTTTCATATATTTTAAAAAAAAATTATCATCCCATTTTATTTGATATATATATATATATATATATATATATATATATATATATATATATATATATATATATATATATATACTGTATATTCAGGTTTTACAATCGACAACAACTACTTGACAATTAAAACATCTGTACAAAAGATGGCTACATTTTGGCCCCCTGCAACGGATTAATTACATTTCCAATATTTGTGATGGAGATTTATTAACTGACCATGAAGTGATCACCGTGTAGAATGGAGAATGTATTGATGAATAATTCGGAAGCAACCATGGCAATTTATCAAAACAACACTGTTGAGACAGATGTTCATTTCTGTTTATGAAAAACAAAAGACGTTAAATTCACTATTATTTCTTATTTTATCAGTAGTAGCCCATCCCTTGATACAGCCTCCTAGAATGAACTGGAGTTGAATTTAGTGGATCACCTTGTATGTATAGGTTACATACACACTACATGTTCATCGATTTATCTTAATCAATCAATTTTTATTTATACCTGTATAGCAATTATCTGACAATATATGTATCTCAAAGTGCTTTAAATGCATTAAAAACAAACCCTGGGGAGGTTACGCAATTGTCTCCTGCGCTGGTGTACCTGTACTGCATGTGGCAATATCAGAAAGGAAACAAAATGACACGTGGGGTAATTTTTCCCTCAATTTCTCTCATCTTGCCCCATGTGCACATTTGCCGGAATTTCTTGTGTCAAGCAACGCAGGTGGAGACAGCACACAGAAACAATCTGCGTGCTCCTCCTGCGCCGCGCTCCATCACTCTGCTGCTTGGGGAGCACTTTTGGCCGATCTACATTGATTGCTATGGGCCATTCACTATCCCCGATGTTGGCTCCTCATTCATCAAAACAGCACCTGCCAGATTCTCGCTCCTGAGAGAATGGTTGACAGTGATTTATTATTGTTTTTACTCCCTCAATTCTTTGTTTTCCCCTCAACAAATAACCATCAGGTAGGAACACTGACCTGCTTTTCTTTTTCAATATTACATCCAAGCAATCCCTCTAATCATGAAAGGACTGCGGATGTCAGTCTCCGAAGCTGCACCTCACGAGCCGACGGGAAAGTAACACAATATAGTACATCACTCCAAGGTTCTCCCACAGCAGCCACGGGGCCTAAAGAAAAATGCAACTTGACCTTCTCAACACTTGCAGTGCATCCGAGCTGATGCGTTAAGGACTTGCTTTAAATCCTGAAAAAGGGGGGGGGGGGGTGTACATTGGTGAAAAGACCCAAATCAGGGCTGACGGGGGTGATCATTTCTTTTTCCCTTTCCCCCATAGAAGAATTATGCGTAACAGTTGTTAATAGAGCTACTTTTCCAGGGGTTATTATTGAATATTTAAAATTCAGTATTCCATGGAGTGTTTGCTTTGGATGCGTTCAACTGAATAATACATTAAACACATCTGCCCAATCTCTTGTTAGCTATTGTTTTTGTGTAGACACGTGCGTGACACACACACACGCACATGCACGCACACTTAGAAATTTTAATTCAGTAATCAGCACAAATTTACACGAGAAAGAAGAAATTAGTTAGGTGCTTTTTGACTCACACGCACACAAAAAAAAACCCCCATCTGTCATTTCTGTTAATTACAACCAGAAGTATTTTGCTACCAGTTAAATCATTACTATCGTGCTGAGCTTCATTTTTTTTGTATCATACATTGAAATGACTTGATGTGGTGTCAGACAGACAAGGCAAAGGCAAAGACTGGTGCCTTTCCGTTCCGGTTGGTAAGCTGTTATGATGGATATTTGAAATAAACATATTCACATCGCTGCTTTATCTTTCTAATTGATATGTTGCCGACTTGATGAGCAATGACTACAATTCAGCAGTTCAGTCAAAACAAACAAAAACGATGACAACAATCGCAGAACTCTCATTGTAATCACTTTGAGAGGCCAACAGCCTGCCAAATTTGTTTTGATTGCGGCAGGGAAAATGAACAGAAAAGAATTAAACGGGGCAGAATTAAAGAACGACAGTAATCAATTATTTGGTCCAACCACATTGCCGAATAACTGGGTATGTCATGTTGCACATGCTCGAAAATCAACTTATGCCAGCATATCTGCATGTGCTGTCATTGACAATTGAGCTCTTTGCATTCCTATTTGCTTTTATTTTGATTTGCTTTATTCTGCTAGCCGCTGCATTGCCAATGAGAATCTGTTCTCAATTCCCTATCCTTGATAAGTAAAGGTTAATGAAACAAAACAAACAAACAAAAAACACATCCCTTTGTTTGGTTACAACCTGGAATGTTCATTTCCTCAAACGTCCCCAGATTCGCAACACGTTTCCCAAATCATGATTCATCAATGTTATTTAGCCATTTCCTTTTTCTGAGCGTGGGCCAATATTTCACTGTTTGATAAAGCCCCCTCCAAACAATAATAACATACTGAACGTATCTTTTTAAATTGTTAAAAGTTGTCAAATTATACAGTCAATATAATCAAGCGCTGTAGATATGAACGTATCTGTATTGTTAAACCTTGTCAAATTATACAGAGAGTATTATCAAGCGCTATAGATATTGACTGTTCTTGTGCCATTAAAATGTTTTAATGTCAATGTTAAGGTTGCTGATATCTTGCAGAGAGGTAGCCACTTCTGTAGTTCAAAAACAGAAAGGCGACGAACAAGATTTTCATCTGTGGTCCACCACCACTCGGCATGACCTCTTAACCTCTACCAGCACAGCCTCTCCTTGACAAAGCCCTGCATTCATTCAATCTTGCCTCAATACTCTATAGGTGTCTTCCAGAAAGAGCATTCCATACCCAACCCCTTCATTCGGTATTGATTGGGTGGGCAGGCCTCACCGATCATGGTCTTCAGTGAGACTCAGAGACCAAATGAAGAACCGCTCTCTCCATCACAGCGAAAATACAACTTGTCTTTTCCATGAACACTAATTAGTCTTAACAAAAGGTTTATTTCCACAATGACTGAACTGGACACAAAATCAAAGTCACATTAGAAACCCCGAAGGGAGATGAACGGTTTAAATGGCACCATTATAGCTTAGCACCTGGTGCTACATTCTGTCATTTAAAAGCAGGGCTTATTACCTAAAATAGCTGAAAACCGGTGTAAATCCGACCCCCCCCCCCCCCCCTATACACACACACACACACACACACACACACACACACACACACACACACACACACACACACACACACAAGGATATCAAAGAGAAAAGTCGATCATGAAAGCATGAGCCTGCAGAGGATTTGAAGCTTGCGACTCAGTTCGTCCTTATTATAAACCAAGTCGATAGCAGATTATGGTAATGTGATATCTAACTGAGGGGAACAGTGACTAATATTTTCCATGTACATGCAGCAATGCTGGCAGTTATTTTGAACCACTGAAGTAGCATCTATGCAATAAGCCTTTCCAGAAAGATGAGACAGTACGTGTGTCCAAAATGAGAAACTACAGGTGTCACTTTATGATTTAGTGGAAGCAGAAAGTGAAATCCAAATCAGCGCCAGTCTGGCATCTGAAATGGCAGTGGTGTTTGCCAACTTTAGTTTGAGGATAAATGCACAGACAGCAAATAAAGTGAATCAAATACATATCCAGAGCTGAAATTGTATCCACTTGTTCTCCATATCAAATGTCCACCAAGGAGTCTAATTACGCTCAACGAAACAAGGTTTGATCTGAAACTGTAAATGTTCATCTGATTTTGTGATGTGTACATTAATTATGTACAAGTAAGCCTCAAATTAATTTTAACCTGGCAAATGTTTTAGTTTGCTTAATTCATGTTGCTGTGCATATTCAACAATTAATCAAGTAGTGAATTTTATGGATTATTTTTAAGTCTACAAGCAAAACAATTTTGATATCTCAAGGACCTGGAGAGTTATGCAAAAGAGTGTAGGTCTAAGATGCCAATTAAAATGTGAAATAACACCAACAAAACATTAAAAATGTTTGACAAAACAGATAAATATGGTGGGCTTGAGGTGGAAAACACAACAGCAAATCAAAAAACAAAAACAAATAGCTTCGCAACAAAAAGCTAAACACAACAAGATAAATACATCATATCCAAAAACATAAAAACAAAATTCAATAGCAAAATTAACACAAAAAAAATTATAATCTCAACAGCAGGTGAAAAAAATCGAACAAAAATCTCAACAGCAAATCCAAAAACATAAACTAACTCAACAAAATAGGGGAAACAAGCTTACCAGCAGCGAATCGTTAATAACACACACAAAAAAAACCCCACAAAAATCCATCCATCCATCCATCCATTTTCCACCGCTTCTCCGGGGTCGGGTCGCGGGGGCAGCAGCTTCAGGAGGGAAGCCCAGACTTCCCTCTCCCCAGCCACTTCTTCTAGCTCTTCCTGGCGGATCCCGAGGCGTTCCCAGGCCAGCTGGGTAACATAGTCTCTCCAGCGTGTCCTGGGTCGTCCCCGGGGTCTCCTGCCAGCGGGACATGCCCGGAACACCTCACCAGGGAGGCGTCCAGGAGGCATCCGAATCAGATGCCCGAGCCACCTCATCTGGCTCCTCTCGATGTGGAGGAGAAGCGGCTCTACTCTGAGCCCCTCCCGGATGACCGAGCTTCTCACCTTATCTCTAAGGGAGAGCCCGGACACCCTGCGGAGAAAACTCATTTCGGCCGCTTGTATCCGGGATCTCGTTCTTTCGGTCACGACCCATAGCTCGTGACCATAGATGAGGGTTGGAACGTAGATCGACCGGTAAATTGAGAGCTTCGCCCTTTCGCTCAGCTCCTTTTTCACCACGACAGACCGATACAACGTCTGCATCACAGCAGACGCTGCACCGATCCGCCTGTCGATCTCTCGCTCCCTTCTGCCCTCACTCGTGAACAAGACCCCAAGATACTTAAACTCCTCCACTTGG
>CAAKHF010008749.1:0-10318 GCA_901007745.1 Hippocampus kuda
CGTCTTATTTCCGCTCTTCTCTTTGGCTTTTATTCTTGAGCGACAAAGTCAGGCGGCAGACGGCAGGTGGTGTCGCCATTACTTCACACCGGGTGACACGTCGGAATTGTTCAAATGCAAATCGCTATCAGGCTTCCTTCCGTACAAAGGAAAGAACTTGGTTCCGTGCTCTTATGTGTCACTCACTGAACGTTGGTTCTGCGATACCGACACGCTCGGATAATTACCGTGAGTGTGTCGGAGTACGCATGAAATTAAAAGAAGTGGGAGGGGCTTTGGTAGCAATTTTCCACTAATTCACACAAGTGATCGAATCAGCTTTGCGTATGCCTCTAATTATTGCGCATGAGATCCAGACACATTTTGATGAACATTCATCTCGGTGTAAATCCGTCACGGCGACACCAAACAATCAAGAGATTTCAGGTACAGCTGCTTGGAGGAGAAATATTGTGAGTTCATTCCGAAATGTGTTTACCTTTTCCCCAGAGTAAAAAACGGAAAGAGAATTCAATCATTTGTACGTCGAAACCTTAACTTGGCCGGGAATTATCACCAAGGCGTGAGGTAATTATTACTTTCCCGAAAAGCGCTGTGTTTTGCAGCACTCATTTTGTTGACATATTTTCGATTTTCTCCACAGTGAGTACGCCAATTGACAAAATAGGAGTGTGAAAAGCTTTTACCGCAATTGTGTTGTTAAAACTGATAAGCTGCAATGTGCTAATATCATGAAACACGCATACCCTCTGGCTTTTTCCTACAAGGCAACACAGAAAATTCCATTTGAAAGATATTTTGTGAATCATTAGCAAAAAAAAAAAAGAAAAGAAAATTTGATGTATTACATTGTTGTCTGTTTGAGCCCAAAGGCTAAAATCTCAAAACGATGGAAAACATCCAAATATATGAGCTTTACCATGAAACACATTCCATGCTTTTGTCTTGTGCTGCTAATTTCTGTAAATCGAACAATGAGCTCATTCAAAGTCACAAAACAAATACCCTCGTGTGAACTCGTGTCAACGGCAAAAGATGATGCATCTTTTGAGTTACATCTGTTGTTCTCAGAGTCAATCACGCATTTCACAAGATTTGGTTCCGGGGCCGTGTAATAAGTCCCTAACGCCTTATAAAACTCCGTCAACTGTAAATCTTAGCGTTTCTTGTTTTGACGTTTTCATCCAAAGAGTTCCCATACACAGGTTGAACCTCGCTTTGCAAAACAAAAATGATCACCGTTGTGATCTTTGCCATTCCCTGCTCTCCAAAGGGGTTACCTTATAGTGCAGAAAATACGGTCATTCATCCAGACTTGAAGGAGTTTGTGTTAATAAATATTTGGCTGAGCACTGCGGGAGACCCGACTCCCATGTGAATATCAGGATTTTTTTTTCCCATGTTGAGTATCTAAGTGCTGTTGCATAAGAGTCTTAGAAGAGTTCATGATATAAGGTTGACAAACAGTTTTACAAGCACAATTATGTTTGCTTTTCGAGAGTGTGTGTGTGTGTGTGTGTGTGTGTGTGTGTGTGTCCATTTGTTCCATGCAACTATGCATGTGCCTATCTACCGAATAAAAAAATGTGTCATCAATTCTATATAAACTGCTTCATGTTGGTTTCTGCCTTCAGCAGAACTATACCATTTCAGGGACAGCCGTCACTAGAGTGGACAAACATTCAAATGTTGTTTTCGATTGTATTAATTAATCTTAATGTCACAGTTGTGCATCACCCGCTAGAATGGAGTGTGTTCAATGCCATTATTTTTTTTTTCGTGCTGAAAGAAAAAAAAAGGTTTTCATTTTTTTGTACATGAAAGGGATATTGTAATTACTACCAGTACAAAAAATTGCATCGACTGCATCAGCGTTTAAAAACTTTTTCCTTTTTTGTTTTTTTAATTGTATTTCTGAACGCGGTCCAATGATTGTGCGCGCAGGACCGCAGGCCAACAGGAAGCGCCGACCCTATGACTTCTTCATTCGTTGCGAGCTTCTCACAGCATTCGATTCTTATGTTGGCGATTTCCTGAAAGGTGTTTGAATGAAAGAGATTGGCCTCGACCCTTTTTTTTTGTTCCTCACCAATTGTGTGATGACTTTCATGAGGACCAAAGTTACACGCGAAGGTCATAGGCACATTTTTGATGGCTCTTGGCCGTCTTGATCCAGAGAAAACCTTTTTTAGGGCCCAGAAAATCAACTTTTTGGTCAGATGGATGTTGTCAGTGTTTGCTTTTAAACTGGGAAATATCCTGGCTTTTCTTCTTATTTATTTATTTTGTGTGGGCGAAGCTTCCTATTTTTGTTCATTGTTTCCTTTACTTGATATGCATAGCTTCACTGTAATTGTACAACACCGTCATTCCACGTTTCAGTCCTATTTTTTTTTCATTTTCAGCCTTTGTTACATTACCTTTTCCAAAAATGACTTCATGCTTCTGATTGTCTGGAATGTTACAGTAATGAGCTATAATTTCAGAGTGCCATGGTAGAGGAAAGAAAATGTTATTCCGAAGCAAAGCGGTCTCTCCGGCCATCATATAAAGACGAGCATGGATTTATTAACTTCTGGATGCCTCTCTTGTTTTCTGTCCACTGTTTTGCTTTGGGATTTATTTCATATTGACCTTCCAAGCAGCTTTGATGTGATATTTTCCACAACGGATGCAAGGTGTGTGCACAGAGGTGGCCAGCAGGCGCAGCGCTTGGCCATGCCTGTATAACAGATTGCTTTGCTAATGAATATTGAAAGGACGGGCGCGCTTGTACAAGTGCGCGCGTGCATGTGTGTGTGTGTGCATGTGTGTGTGTGTTTGTTTGTGTAGTATTTGTGCGTTTTTTTTTTTTTTTTTTTGCACAATGTGGAAGAGAATGCTGATCGATCTGTCAAGACCTTGTCCGAGCCAAGGGAGTGCACACACACACACACACACACACACACACACACACACACAATCCAACTTGTCTTTGATGTTAGGTGGTTTAATTTACCTTTGAGATTTACATTGCTCTCTCGCATTAGTCTCCGTAATTTACTCATTTTATTTTAATCTCTTCAAATTGTATGATCAACGACCTATATGAAAATAGAGCTAGTCATTTGAAACCACACAGCCACTGACTTGGAGCTCACTGTGAACAAATAAATGTTCCTTCCTTCTTTCAACAATCATGCAGGTAGAGCCAATTTCAACAACTCCACAAGAGTTCTGACCCCTTGGAAATGACCTCGGGCTGACGGAAATTCAACTTTATTTGTACGGGTGATGTTGATTGGCTATTCATGTTTTTTTCCCCCGTCATTTCTATTCCTGTTTATGATGTTAAGCATATTAACATCTGAGGTTTCAGGGCCTCATTTTTGTGCCAGAGGAAGCAATCATTACTTTCGAAAGGAAATAGAGTCACAGGAATTGAATCGTATTACCGTGTTTCCAGGCTGCATTTTGATCGTGTCGATCAGTGATGGCAAAATTCAAACGTCTTTCTCCCTTTTGGCAAATTTGGAAATGCATCATTGTAGTTTTAATCAGGAACAAAACGAAATAGGCGCAATAAGTGTTGGGAACAGAATAAGGCCTCTTCCAGATGTTGGGAAAATTTGTAATCTGTGCTGAAACTGCCAAAGTGACCATAACGCAAAGATATACTCACACGGTGTGAGCCTGACATAATTGAAATTAATGTTGCATAGGCAAGAGAAAAAAGGATAGCTGTCAACATCCAATGAAGTACTGCCTGGGTTACCGAAAACACATCAGTTGAGGTTATTTTGTTTGGGCCTCTGTCTCCAATAAAGGATAACTCTTGTTCGTTTCGATACTTTTTGTTTGTTGACATCATTGTGTCGGGTGTACAATAGTGAACCTTAACTGATTTTTACCAACATTCTGGGCATTCCGCATGAGGTGCACGCAATGACATTGGCTAGCCTACGGGTGGGTCATTACAGTTGTCATAACAAACCTAATTATGGCTGTTCCGTTCCACTGCTATGAAAAAAAAAAAACAATTCATAAAACTTGTTTCTTGGCCAGATCACCCTTGGAAACAAACAAAACAAAACAAAACAAAAAAAAAAAAAACAGTGATTTCAGTGGATTTTTATGTTTTGAGTAAAATAAAGGTTTTGATTGATTGATTGAAAACAAAAGAAGTACACGTAATGGCTCTGAATACTAAAAAGGCATCCCTTCTTTTGACTGGCTTCAAGTAAAAAAAAAAAAAAACGCAAACTCATATGTGCCCGGATGCTCTGTGTTCTTGACTCTGACGTGTCAACGTGTTAGACGGTGTCTGACAGATTGTTCATTCAATCATCATCTCACCTAAATTTGTGAAACTATCAGGCTTGTCCCTAAAAATAGAATAATATTGGTTGTTAGCCACGCCCTTTCATTTAACGTTGGTGACCTCTAACCTTACTGATACTCCACTGGATAAATGGACAAAGAACTCTCAACCACTACAAAAAAAAATAAATGAATAAAATAAAATAAGAAAAGCTTTATAGAAGTGTGCAACCTGTAACTAAAACATTGGGGCCAGGTGTCGTGTCCAGATGTTGTTGTCCATGTATGTTATATCAGGGGGTGGGAACCTTTTTGACTAAGAGAGCCAACAAAGTAAAATATTTGGAAATGTATTTCAGTGAGAGCCATATATATTATATATATATATATACTTTATGTCAGGATAGTAAGCCTCTGAATGTTTTTTTTAAATAATTTTGTTAACATACTCACCATGAATGTGAATGGTTTTCTATTCCTCACGATTGCTCAAGATCCAGCCGGGTCCATACGCAGAGTTGCTGCAGGCTAGCTTGCAGCCTGCTCAGTAGCTTGCACGCTTCCTTTCTGTTGTCTCCCACAGGGTATTTTGATGCAAACGTAGCATGCCGCTTTACATTCGACCGTTTCATCGATGGTATTTTGTCATTGCAAATTAGACACACCGCAGAACCTGCTCTTTCCACAAAGGCGAATCGTTCGGTCCATTCGTCCTGAAGTCTAACGAACTCGTCACCTTTTTTTCTTTTCGCCATCTTATTCGCTTAGTTTTAGCTTTGAGCTAATGGCCGAGCGGGTTGATTCAAAAGGGGGCGTATACCTGTTTCCACACCAACGGCAACGTTGGCCAGTATCATCCAATCAGAATGTCTCCTGGAGCCAACTGCAGTCCTGAACAGGACATGAGCAGTGAAAAATCGACGGATGGATTAAACAAGCAAGAATATTTTGTTTTATCTGCGAGCCAGATGCAATCATCAAAAGAGCCACACCTGGCTCGCGAGCCATAGGTTCCCGACCCCTGTGTTATATGATGTCAGACTATTTAGTGTTTGTCCTGATTAGGGTCACAGGTGACCTGCAGCCTCTACTAGCTGACCTTGGGTGACACTAGGCTACCTCTTGACTGGTCACATCAATGGGCAGTTTCGAGTCTTCGATTAACCTACCATGCTAGCTTTTGGAATGTGGTAAGAAAGTCGGCATATCTGGAGAGAATCCACAGAACCTCAGCTGAGATTTTAACCCGAGCCTCAGAACTGGGAGGCAGATTTGAACTACTTGGTTTACCGTACTGCAATGTCAGACCAGATGAACACAGATGACATCGTAATGTAGTCACTGAGAGAGAAGCATTGTACATTCAAGCATTCTCACTGCTCCTGCTTAGTCACTCTTGTGTCATCGTAAGAACGACCCCTCAGGGGAAGGTACGGGACTCTCGCTGTCATCAGCGTTTATTTGACGACGACACCGGATGTAGTGAGCAATTTATAGCAATGTGGAGAGAGAGAGAAATAGAGAGTCAAAGAGAATCTAAAAAAAAAAAAAAATAGAGAAGTCGATAGGGAGTAAAGGTGGAGTTACTGAAAAGCAAAAGTCGACAGATGTGAGAGTGTTTGAGGAGAGCGAACAGACAAGGGTAGATGGGAGGTGAAGAGGATAACAGATCGGCAGAAGGAGAGAAGCGGAATACGAGATGCCGACACAGAGTGAGAGAGGCAGAGAGCTCCGGTTCAAATGTTGAATTAGAACATCACTGCGAAAAAAGAAAAAGGGGCCAGCTGACAGCATGTGTACCTATCGGGCATGCGGTTCAAAACTGCGAGTGGAATGAGCTTATAAATGACAACGCTCATATTGACGAAAGGCTGAGCTGAGAAAATGACATCAGCGTTTAGTCAGCAAAAGTGACGATGTGTAATTCTGCGAAACGGAGCTGCTCAGCTCGAAAATTCTCCGCTCCCGAGCACTCGAGCGTGGCGTTCGACGGCCTCCTCCTGATGCTTGCCCGGTACTTCAGAATGTTAGGGCGTTACAATTTATGATCGTCATAACACATTCGACATTCATGAATGCCCCTTTTCGAACAGCAATAGTTATTGATTCGGAAGAGTGAACTCGACATGCTTAATGGAGTGATTTGCCCCAAGCAAGGAAGGAAGCAATGACGTCACATGGTACAGTCGATCAATTCTCCAGCTCAAAGGCAATTAATCAGCTCTCTGTGGCCTTCATTAAAAAATAAAAAATAAATAAAAATAATGATAATAAATAAATGCAATTGTTACATTCTTGAGTGTGTATACCTGACGACATGTCCGATCAGGGCATTGCGCTTTAAAACAAAAAAGACATTAAAAAAATGATCCACATCAAGTGCAGTAGAGAACCTTGTCCTACAATGGGTCAGAAATCCAATTATATTTTTATGCCATTCATTCGATGCAACCAATTAGATTTCATTTTGAATTCTGTCGTAGAGCTACTACATTGGCAACTTCCTGCGGTGATAACTAAAGTTAATACTTGTGAATGGGTCATATGGACAAATCATCGTGAAATGAATCAAAATGAAATGCAAACACTTATCTATGAATCACGTTTGTATTTAAACCACATGTGAAATACATTAGTTGTACTTCATTTGGACATTCTTCTCCATATACTGTAAGTGAGTGGTGCCCATTACGTTAATCCTGATCTACCGGTAGATCTAAGACAGGTCCCAAGTAGATCCGAGGAGTGTCGAGGAGAAAAAAAACAAACAACCATTTGTGTGTCTTTGTACATGTTCGTAATATACTTTTTTGTGTTAATGTACGCTCGACTCTAATCATCCTATCAGTCTCATTTTCACAAAAAAATATATATATTTAAAAATTCAAATGAAGCAGGTAAATCTTGAATTTACGGTGGCGCGTGATTACGTCACCGGAAGTTGTTAGCGCTCAGCAGTCTGCAATTGCAGCGTGTGATCAGAGCTGTTGCGCTCCATCTTTTATCGTCATTATTCTCATTCAGAGTTTGCTTCGTGTACAATTCACCGAGGGCATGGGCAAAGAATAGGAATCTAGGAGGGCCCAGGGAAGCACTTTAAAACAGTACGTGTGAGCTACGATAGTTAACAGGCTGCAAAAGTGCATCGCATGCCTCAGTTTCAGGCTGTTTCTCATCATGGGGTGTGTGTGTGTGTGTGTGTGTGTGTGCGCGCGCGCTCGTGCCAGTAAGGGTAGATCCCGGGAGGTTAGTTGATCGAAAAGTAGATCTTCGGTCCAAAAAGTTTGGGCACCCCTGCTGTAAGTGATATACATTTACAGTGTATTTGACCTCTGAAGTATACTCAGACTGTGTTGTAAAGAAGAAATTCAGTTAAAGTGTGTGCTGTATACTCACAACTGTCTGCCTTTCAGATGCCCAACCTGCCTTTCAGATGCGCTATTTAACAACTATGGACAATTTTTGGGTTGAACAAATAAGTCATGTTTTGGACTGTGGGGCGAAACTGGAGAGAACATGTACATAAGAAGACTCGAGCGGAGATTCAAACCCCGTAGTTAAGAAGTGTGAGTCTGACGTGCTAACTGCTCATTGACCAAGCTGCCTAAAATCAAAAGTGTGGACATCTGCGCATCCAGCTTGAGCTGACATCAACTCTTAAAATGTTAGCCGTCTTTATGCAGTTTCATACATACATTGAGTTCTTTGAAAATGTTTCAATAATAACACTGTCATTCACAATTTGAGCTCAAATTCAGTGATAAACACAGATAAATAACAGTAGACTTACTCCTAATGATATACTGCAATCTAATGAAAATATGGACAGTCTCCCTGGAAAATTGCAAGAATGCCGCACCAAACTCCAGTTTTGGGTGGAGTTTGTCAATGTTTGCATTCAACATCGCTGAATCCCAAACATATGCACACTCTCAAATGCGAAGATGACGACAGAACATTGAGACAGATGTAAAGCGCAAGGTGACAGATAAAGATAAGATACTCAAGAGAGAAAAATGTCCTGTTGAATTGCAGATGTGTGTCTTTGCGCAAACACGTGTGTGCCTGTGCGCGTGTGCGCACCCGCCGGCAGGAATGCAAGTGGATGAGTGGTTCTCTGCTTATGTTGGAGACTAAAAACAGCATATTGACTCAACCGGTTTGCGAAGCCATTTAGGTAAATATAGCCGATACAGTAGATGCACAGACTGCGCTTATGTACTTTTCCATAAAAAGGTTACTTGTATGTGTAGGGTTGATTCCAATGAGCATCATGTGGGCACGTCTCAAAGACGAGTCACTCTAGGGCATGAATCCCACGCACACACAGATTTTGCGGACATCTTGACAAGTGACAGTTTATAAACGCTGTAAATTTCCCCAGTGTGGGACAAATAAAGGATTATCTTATCTTATAAGGAAAATGACACTGATGTACTGCAGGTTTTTTTGTGTGCAAACGTGATTGCTTAGCACATGTGCGTGAAAGTTGATCGACGAACCGCGTGAGCCCATGATCGCTGATTTAGCTCATACAATTCGACTTGATCAAACCTGAGATGAATTGCGATGACTGAATTGGTGTCTTTAATGTGAGTATGAATGTTACTATTATTATGATATGTGTACTGCGATTGACTGGACATCTCTATTTTAAATAGATTCCACCTAAATTAATGCAAAAGTGATATATATGAGGACGAGATATCAAGTTGTATGCAACATATCAAAAAATGCTACTTGCTGCAAATGAACAATTATTATTTGATACAAATTTTAATGCTGAAGTAAAATTGGAAAGTTCTATCAATGTATCCAATCATGGCCCAAAATATGGCATCAGAGACCCTCTGCAGGTTAGGATGCCAATATTCAATTTGGGAACGGCAGCAAATATGCGCGCTCGTGTGCGCGCATGTGTGCACACTTCATCCTCCGCGGGCGAGTCCTCATCTCTGGTTCTGATTAACTCCCTGTAAAAACACTTCTGTTCAGAACATCACAGCCCGTACATCACACTCTCTCCCTCTCTCTCTCTCCTCACACAAACACACACACACACACACACACACACACACACACACACACACACACACACACTGGCAGACGTGTCCTTATATGTCACCCTGAGCATTCTGCGTGCGCGTGTCTGTGAGATAATTGCTTCCACGGTGAGTCATACCTAATTGGCGTGTAGATGTCAGTGGCGCAGGTATTAAGGCTGCGTCCCACCACGGCTCAGGGAGAACAAGCAAAGCCCAGAGCGCTTGTTTGTCTTTTATTCGCCCGTGTCCTGTTGGCTGTTTTTTTGTTTTTTTTTTCCCTTAATGCCCGCCGGCAGACTGCATGTCCAAATGAGCTTGTTAGGTAGGGTACGAGATTGCAGAGAACTGGAAAGCCAACAGTCACGGTTAGCGGCGTCACTCTTGAGACGTCTGTGCCTTTTTTTAAATTGACTGTAACTTGCCACTGTTCACCTTGAGTGTTTTGAGGAAGCCCCGTTCATTCCAATGCGGCAAAAATTAAATGGAAGACCTTGTAAAGTCAATTCACAGCTTTTTTCCCCCCAAAATACAAATTTCTGAAAGCATGTGCAAAAACATAACTGTTTTTCTTTTGTTTTTTTTGTCCATGCGTGGTGAAAACAGTCCTTGGGTAAGAGTCTTTTGATATAAGAAACTGGGCACCTTAGTTCACATCAGCCGTTATCCCGCGCAGTTATGACATCACAGTAGGCTAGCTACCAATGCCTACATACTGAAAATACATTTGCATTTCAGGAAACCCGCCGGCGTGGCTGCTTGAGAGTGCCTCGTTGTTGGCTGTGAGTGCACGCATGTCCCGCAGAGAAAGACAGAAGAACAAGGGTGGTGGGCTTAGAACCAAACAGCCAGTGTGCGGAAAGGGGCTTCACGTTGGCATGACCATATTAGAGTGCCTCATTGTCACGGCATAGGAAAGCCCAACAATGACCCACTGGGATATATTTCATCTGTCCCTGGCTTGAAGTATTTAACTC
>CAAKHF010008752.1:5416-19328 GCA_901007745.1 Hippocampus kuda
GGACAAATTGGACAGCGCAAACACGAGTCCGTCCTAGAGAATATTTACTGTGTGTGTGTGTATATATATATATATATATATATATATATATATATATATATATATATATATATATATATATATATATATATATATATATATATATATATATGTGTATATATATATATATATATATATATATATATATATATATATATATATAGACACACACACATACTGTATATCTGTGTGTGTGGTCCAATTATTCTGGGGGGCGGGGGGGTATGTGCAAAAAATAAATGAGCAAAAAGTGAGTCCATGTGGCACCTACACTGTGAAATGTCTTCTTCCTCCTCGACGGTGCTCTGTGGGGCACTGGTTTCTGAAGGTGAGAACAGAGGAAGGGTTGACAGGGTAGGGTGTTCCCAGGCTGGCGATCGACGGGGCTTGGGTGGCGCTGGGTGACCAGTTGTTCCTGGAAGGAAATGGCATGCGTGCAATATCATTGTACGAGTAAATAGGAAGTAATATCTGATCTCTTCTCCACAAACCTGTGATGCTCAAAATAAAAAAACACATTTCCAGGTACTGGGAATTGAAATTGAACCGCTTCAAAAGTGAAAAATACCCCCTCCCTGTAGGCGAATAGATTAAATACTGATTCTCATGCGGTTTGTTCTATTCCAGACTAAAAACTATTCTTATTCTTATCCTCTTGTTAAACATCTCTTTGAAACCACCTCAAACTTGATTCGACCTCACTTATTATATTCATCCTGATGCCGAAACCTTCCCATCTTTGAACTCCCTCGTTCTCACCTTCCTCACCTCTTTTCTAAGGTCTACAACTCTATCATCTCTGCCTCTGTCACTCATTACAGCCCTCTGCTGCAGTCTCACTCTGCCATGAAAAAAGACCTGATCAATAGAGTGTTTTCTGAGGTTCAAGTAGATCCTGTTTAGATCTGCGGTGAATGTGTTCGTCTTTGCAACCGCCATCTTTGAGGGATTATGTGTGTGGCTACATGCATATTGACAAGGGAGGCAAAGAGTGGAAAAAAATGGGATGAAAAGAACGGACTGATAAATTGAGGGCAAGAATTCAAGGACTACTGTATAGTGTTTAACACCTTTTAATCTCTTTTACCCACTTTTGCTTTGTTTTTCTTCTTCAAAATGTGTTTGTTTTAAATCATGTATACATTGCTTTAAAGTGTACATTTTTATCCCATGTGTTAAACTCTTGTAAAGTGTCTTTGAGTCCTATGAAAAATAAATGTATTATTAGTATTATTATTAAAAATAAGACGAAAACTACCTCCACTTGTAACTTGAGCATCAGACAATCTTTGACAAGGTTAGAAAACTTACTACATACTACTTTGAAAAGTTACTTTTAAAACCACTTCAGGTAACATCATGGTAAGTAATGCATGAGTGTTTACCCACAACGTCAGTATCTTATTGATCAAACACATAATTTCCTTAGAAAATATTCTCAATGTTTCCCTAGCTGAAGCAGAAAATTGTGAATCATAAATGATGGAAATTAAATCACAAACGACGTGGTAAAATTATTCCTTGGTGGTCTCCATAACAGAGAATATTGAAGCGTTATCATAACCAAACAGTCCTTGATTTTATATCACGACTATCTGTAGCTTTGGAAGGGAGAATGGTCCAATGTTCAAATATTACTACAATAAAATGTAAATTACAGAGTAATCATGATTTAAAGCTACACTTCAACATGAAGCTATTTCTAACCCGTTTAGTGCCGGCTTTGTACCCTGTTGTGCCGTGCTGTGTTGTGTTGTGCTCATATTTACCCATTGTACCGTGTCCGTTGCTTTCAACTTCATCCAGTTGAAGGTTAAGGACTGACTCACTCACTGCCCTGGAGATCCTATTGCTAACCTTATCTAATTCCTTAATTTTGGTACTGGAACTTTTTGTCGGGAGTTTGCTATGCACCGATCCGCTTGCAGTACTGGTACTGCTGGTGAGGGTACTATAATGGGAAACAATGTCATCTGTGTCAAGATCGGAGTCAGGGCTGTGGCTGAGTTCAGAGCTTGAGTCCTGAAGAACTTGACTGTCGGCAGTGCTGCTGCTTGGAGTTGGGGAGGCACTGATGGGTGCAACAGTGAAAACAGATGGAGGGTGAACCGTGAGCTTCGGCGATTGTGGCTCCACTGTTGTTTTTACAGCGGAAGAAGAGATTGTCGTTGACTGGGGCATCTTAGTGCAAAAGGCTGGAGAATGGTTTTCACTTGTTTGGCTATCAGGGGTGGAAGTAGCTGAAGTAGGTGCACCATAAGGGTCTGGGGTGATGGAATCCGGGGTCAAAGGAGGGGCTGGAGCCTTTCTTTTCCTCTGTTGGCATTCTGAGACAGAGCCCATCTGATAGAAAACAGTGAAAAAAGGAGAGAAAATAAATTATATGGCACCTCCCTCAAAGTGCTGGTTGAGCAATGATCAGTTATTTATTTCATTGGGCGCAATGCACACTCATCAACACAAGCAGTACTCATTTACAACGCAATAGACCAGGACAGACAAACTATATTTGGAATACTTTACTCCAGAGACCAAACGACTACAATCATAAAACCGTCATTCTAATCTACGTGTAGAACAGGGTTGTCACTCATTTTTGTCATGGGCCACATTGTAGTTTAGTTTTTTTTCCCTTGAAGGGCCGTTATGAATTTGAGGTAACCATATAAAATTTTAATCCCCTCCACATATTACATACACAGCGCAAAACAAATTGATGAATAACTAGTTTTAAAATCAGAAGTCAAGAATAATGACTTATTGTGGATTACATATGAAAATGTGAAATTTTGTCTCAGGCTTCAGCAAGCATCATGGAGCTTGATTTGCTTTCGCGGGCCACAGAAAATGATATGGCAGGCCAGATCTGGTCCCCAGGCCTTGACTTTGACACCTATGGCGTAGAACATTAATTAAAACACAAGTGAATAGGAAAAACAAAATTAAACAAGTCACAGTGGTAAAAATATCTTGAAAAACCAGACACTATCTACTGGTATATTATGGGACTGAAACTGAACAGTCAGGCAATAAGTTATCAGTCAGGCAATAATTTCAGCTAACCGTGGACACGTCTGCTTGCATTCGTTTTTTTTTTTATTTATTTTGCTGCTGAATATACAGTATGAACAGTAGCAGCGATCAGGGCTGAGTCAGGTTGTTAGCTTTCAGCTAACTTTGGACTGGCATGCCAGTGCCCACGTAGCTTCCACTGCGACACTTTTTGCTCATTTTCAACCTTTTTTGGGCAATGTAACCGATTATTTTTTATGATTTTTTTTTTAAGATCAAGGACACCACTTGTTCTGGCCATAATGAGATCATGTGGAGAGATGTCCGGAACAAAATACGGACCATCCGGAGCATTTGTCACCTTTGATAACAACAGTGGATAGTCCTCTTTTATCACATTGCAAAAAGCCATCGACGAAACACACAGGCAATCCTTTCATGCTGGCTGTACATCAAAGATGTTGGAAGTGTTTTTCGTGGTCTATACTGACAAAAGCAAAATATGAAGCAGACATCAGCTCAAAAGGGGTTGAATATAGAGTTCGTGTCTAATGGGTCATTATATGATGGAAACGTTTACTTTGGAAATGTTAAACTTCAAACTACAACTATCTTTTACCTGTGTGTGTGTGTGTGTGTGTGTGTGTGTGTGTGTGTGTGTGTGTGTGTGTGTGTGTGTGTGTGTGTGTGTGTGTGTGTGTGTGTGAGTACAAAACCATACACTGTACATCAGTCTGTGAAATGAGACTGTCAACTATCAAGTAATTAAATCCAAGTGGAGTTTTGGCAAGCATCTGAGTGTTCAATTCACAATGCCAACATTCCTCTTAAATTTCCCAAAAAAACAAACATTACAAAGTCTGCCAGTGATGCAATTAATTTGATGAAGTACTTCTTTGCATCACTATAATTTATTCTATAATTGTGAAGTATCATATTTATGGTCGGAACATGGAGCATGGCTGATTTGTAATGCACTCCTGCGAGATGACAATGTTCTAATGTTGAACCATTGATCACCGTAGGGGGTGAATTTACAGGCCACTAATAGATGGGTTGTCAGATGGTATAAAACCTAAATTATGTCAAAGTGCAAACAAATATAGGCATTTAAAACACTTGTCTGTATGATCTGGCTTACAGAAATCACAAGCAATGACCAATGTAATGACGGCAAAAAGGTAAACTAAGGTTACGGGCAATTGCGGTAAAAAATGCTGTTCATACTTGCTTTTTAAATCTTTGCTATAGGGGAGCGGATGGGAGGGTCAACGGGTTGAAAGACTAGTTGGTCTTCATGAAGTCAATTATCTCTGATACAATGTGAAGGACTACGGGCAGGTTTCAACAGCTTTCGAAAGGAACCCCATTACTTCTGAATTCAACTCTCCCATGCAGACACACAGACAACAAGCCTGGAGCTGCATGTAGCGTTTCATCATGCGGCAGCACAAGACGGCAAGACAACTGAATGAACTCACTGCGTGGCATACTATGTAAATCTAAATGGCCCCCAACTGGTTGTCTTTCTCACTCCACGGTCCCCCACTCCTATGCCTCACTTGCATTCATACATACATGAATACTGTCACATACCAGTGGATGTGGGTCACAGTTGAAGCTGAAATGGATGACTGGCTTTACAATGAAGACAAATGTGCGTGTGTAGCGCGTACACGTTTATTTGTCAAAGCATGTTTTTGAATGTTCCCTGCAGAGTATAACATAAGTCAGCAAAATTCACATAATGCTGCTCTTTTTACCTGATGGGCATAACATTTTTAAGTTTGGGACAAACTGACCGGCAGCATTTCATCACATTCAAGGTCACAACATTGAAATTGCAGAAACACCTCAAAATGAGTTTACATTTAATTTGCATGCATTTCCCCTCTCCCACAGGATAACGTTATGGTCTTCATTGACAGTAAGTGAGAAACAACACATGAGAACACGGGTGGGTTCGAAAAGGGAATGTGTGTTTCTGCAAAAGCGATGAGAGGGGCCTGACAGGACAGTTTGGCGTGTTTATTAAATTTTCCACTCTATGGGTTGAGAGGCAAAGGGCCCCATGCACAAGCATGTTGATCAGATAGGACCACCCATGGAGGCTTCAACCTGGTGCCGTGACCATTCATCACTTGTTTTGAGGCACTCTTGATGGGTGAGGGGCTTTGTACCAAGGCAACATGACAGCCCTTATATGGAATGTGAAATGGAGTATGTGCCTGTATGAGAGAGACTTACAGTGTAAACCTATATATGTGTACATCAGCTTGAATGAATAGCACCATATAAAAATAATATAGGCCACATCAGCTCCGTTTACGCATTCAAAAATAAAGCACACAAAGAAAAGATCACCCTGATACATAGAGAAAGCTTGGTTATGAGGGGACTTTGCAGAATGTTTAAAACCTGTGAAGGGTACAACAACGTCCAAAGACTATGAAGGAATTCTGGAACTAAATGTGCTACTCTGTGTCAATGCAGAACACAGGTCAGGGGTCCCAAAAAAAGGATATTGACCTAAAACAGCTAAAATACCCCAAAAAAACAAAACAAAAATAAATATCCCACTGGGCTATTCTCAATATTTCTGATCCCTGATTCAAGGGAAAGGTTCCCAATTTGGTACACACTTCTGAAATCTGCTTAATTGCCTTGAATAATATTATATGCTTTAATTAATGATGTTCATATATGTCAAGACACCAGTGGCAGCTGCTGGTCATTTAAATGAGAAGCTCAATTTTTGCGTCTCAGAAAGATCATCCAATCATTGTGCAGAAGCAGAGCGTCCAGAGCTGTGCCATGGGGCCCCAGAGACGCTGGGCAAGACAAAGCCCAGTATTTGTCCAATGACCGTTCAGGTTCGCACAGTAGACCAACCCACTCTACAAAGCAAGTCGACGCTCAGCGTCTGACTGTGTAAAAGCATTGTGGCGCTGCGGGGATGAATGAGAAGGAAGTTACGTGAGGTACCTTGTAATAAGTAGCTGATTCTGACCAAAAGATGAAAGTACAGGTATTCTAGCACATATTTAGTCAAAGAAATGTACACAAAGCAGTCCAGATTTCACCACTATTTTCTTTTTGGGTGTGTGGGTCATTTTTAGACACGATGTGCATGGTTTCTCTAAATAAATTTAGAGACAGAAAAATATCAAGTTCAGCTTTGTAGTTTGCAGACATACCATGGGTGCAAATATGGCACGTATATTGGATATGGCTCGTGACTCTCGTGATGATAAGCGGATCAGATAACGGCCGGTCTTCAAAGTGCATTTTTAGCAATAGCGCATGCTTGGATTAGCTCCACTAAGGGTTGTGACATGGTTAGGGAGAGGTTGTGTTCTGCTTTGAAAGCGCACACTCGCTCAGCGTGAACTAATGAGACTGCCGATGACGGATGGGCGACTCCACCGCTGGCGAATAACGGACTGTAAAAATTTACTGACACACCCTCAGTTGAAGCATCTGCTTCAGTTATTCTGTTATCATTCCACTTCCTCTTAAACAACAGAGACGCAGGACATATTTACACAAGGTCTACCTCCTATTCTGCAGTAAAGTAGATCGCTGAAAACGCCTTTACCAAACGTGGCAATGTATACGAGGCACGTGTACTTTGGCACCACCTGGCTATACATGGATAGCTATGAATAGCCATGACACCGTATCAGAGAGGTTAAAAATTTGGACAAGGTGTTCGTTAAAGCAACACAGATAAATTCATTATTAAGTCAGTCAACAAGTCCTGAGGCGATGTGACTCTCTGCAGCCAACCTGCATATTATACATCTTTATTTATGTAGCACTTTCACAACATCTGCTGCTGGAACAAAGCGCTTTAGCTGTATTGTTTCCATTACCGGTACTCTTAATCTGAAAAGTAAACTGATTACACTTCCTATATGTGAGTACATGAAGAGCAACTGTTGTCAAAGGGCGTGACGCTGACGATGACAAATAAACATGACAAATAATCAGGCAAAGTCAAGATTCGTAGTTTAAAGGACGCTTCCAAAATAGAAGATGCAAGACATTGTTGAATGTCGTGCTACTCCATTGTTTCATTTTAGAGCGCTTGGTACCTGAGCACCAAGCACTCAAGTTAAAACAATAAAAATAACAATTAGAAATTATTTTTACACTTGAACAACTTCACTATCTTCATACAACAATATTCAGTTGAAAAACTGGTATAAAGTACAAATGATATGCAGAAAAGTACCTTTGAATGGTGACCAATGGTTGTCACGCATTATATTTGAGGATCACATGGGCACCACAACTTAAAATATGAAATACCTCGAGTGAACAGTGTGCCTTTCAAATCCTGATTATTTACATGCAAAAATACACTTAGGAATTTGTGGATTCAACTAGCGTAAAAAAAAAAAAAAAATGTGGATCGATATTCATTGCAACACCACGTTCAACACATAGCCCACTCGGTCGTCATCGTTTTTTTTTTTTTTTGTTTTGTTTTGTTTTTGTTTTTTTTTAACCCACTCAACTTCTGGTTCTACTAAATTATCTGGAATGCCTCAGACAGCATTTTTAAAGGGTTCGTAAACATTTGAGCAATAGTTTCCCCAAAACATTTCAATGAATTTCCAAATACAGTACCAAAGATTTCACATTTCGGCTGGACTACTGCAAATTATTGAGGTGCGCACAGCAAAAAACAAACAAGGTCATCATTCGAAACCCTGTAGTTGGTACTTTGACATCAAAGTATAGACACATAACATTTTGCCTTGCTTAATTGCAACAACAGCAAAACTAACAGTTATCAACAACATGAACAAGTAAACCATTTCTGTGTGGCCCCTTGCCTGTTCTGATTTTTCTGTATGCAGCCCTTGGAATAAAAAGGACAACATTGGTTTTAGTTTTTTTTTTTTTTTAATTTTTTTTAATTCTCTCTGAACATTAATTCTTCAAATTTAAACGTTTATGTATATTACTACGCATTTCTCAATGGGCTATTTTTAAGCAGTATTGAAAACAATTAAATGTTATTTAACAATTGTTAACAATTAAATGCTTTATTTTCACATGGTGAAAGTTACACTCAGGTTGAAGTGGGCATTCAAGCCAGACTGAGCATTTTGACACACCATCATTTTTGGGAAATCTTGTCATGTCGCTGATGTAATTCTCCATTCCTATCTACTCACCTGATAACTCTCCAAACTACTCGAGAAGGTCTGGGACCCTGCAGGGGGTGCTGGTGCCCTCCTCTTCTTGGTGTCACACTTTGGTGATGTCCTGAAAACATTCATGACTGAGTGTGACGGGTCTAAGGTACGAGGTTGATCCACTTTGTTGGGAACAGCTTGGACTGCTGATAGTGCCTAGGGATATATAAAAAGGTTTCAAGTAAAATTTCCAAATACAGTATTCACTTGAAAACACACACTAAGACAAAGACGACATCTTTTTCTAATGAATACAGTATACTAGTGTGATATTGAATAAATTGTAATAACAAAGCCAATGTGGTTATCAAAACACACCCGGAAAAAATGAGTGATATTCCACATTAAATCATGAAACAAAAATGATTTAAGATTACCTTGATAAAAAAAAATAGTGCTATACCATTAAATAGTGTTTTGTTTTGTTGTGTTTTTTTTTTTTTACGTTAACACTCAAGGTACTTTTTTCACCTGTTGACACTTCAGCCCATCCCTCAAAAGAAAACAATCTGAGATGGGGGTCTTGAATCTGTGTACAACAAAATCTCAAGACTTTTTAAACTTCTGAAGTAAAATGTGCTGCTAAGTGTCATAGTCCTGAAGTAGGATAATTAAAAGGGCTGATAGAATTTGGAAAATCTAATCACGACTTTTTTAATGCCCATAAAATGCAAAACATTGGGGCAATTGCTTAGTTATTTTCAAAGATTGATCTGGGTAAAGGTAGGGATGTGCACATGAATGTTGTTGACAACTGGTCATAGTTTTCTAAAAATAAGCGATGTTACGCTTTCTCTCTTCAGTGAACGTTTATGGGGAGAAAAAGGATTACTGTAATGCCTACATGATCCAAAATGTGGTGGTGATTGTTATAATTGCAGAGATTGAAGTAGCATGAGTAGAGATGTACATTACAATTTTGATTGGTTGCAGTTATCTGACATTCACCAACATTAGGATTTTTTTTTTTTTTGATAGAGTGTCCCTGATTAATTCAAGGAAAAGCTCATGCTGCAGCAAGCAAGTAGTTGGTGCAAGTTCTGTGCTAGTCACGCCCATTGCCCGCCCACTCAGTGAATGTCAGAATGATTTCCTGATGCACAGAGGAATAAGAGTGTCAAAATTATATAAATAGTGAAATAGCTAATACAACTATTAAAATAGCAGCCCGGTAGTGCAGTGGTTAGCACGTCCACTTCACAGTGCAGAGGTACCGGGTTCAATTCCAGCTCCGGCCTCCCTGTGTGGAGATTGCATGTTCTCCCCGGGCCTGCGTGGGTTTTCTCCGGGTGCTCCGGTTTCCTCCCACATTCCAAAAACGTGCGTGGCAGGCTGATTGAACACTCTAAATTGTCCCTAGGTGTGAGTGTGGGCGTGCATGGTTGTTTGTCTCTGTGTGCCCTGCGATTGGCTGGCAACCAATTCGGGTTGCCTACTGCCCCCGCCTACTGCCTGGAGACAGCTGGGATAGGCTCCAGCTCCCCCCGCGACCCTAGTGTGGATAAAGCGGTTCGGAAGATGAATGAATGAATGAACTATTAAAATAGATAACTACAAAATGAAATAATAAATTATAGTGATGCTGAGGCCGTGCACTTCCCAGCATGCTGTTCGGTGATCTGTGTAAATAGCTGTCAAGAACCAAATTTGTTTGACACTTTGTTGTGAGTGTGGCTGTTGATTTCTTTAAAGATGACAGAGCAAATTATCAAAGGAAGCTTGAAGGTTGCCTGAAGTGAGGCTGCCAGTGTCTGGTATGACCGGGCATAATTTGTTGCCAATAGCAGCTCTTGAATGAATGCGCATTCTGTTAAAGCGATTGAAGCGCATCAGCGACTGTGTCATGCTTAAACCACTCACACTTCAAGAAATTGAAGACTTCATCACATGCTTATGGGCGGTGTGAGAGGAAATGACCAGTAGGCGGTCCTGACAGCTCCATGCATGAAATGGAGAGCAATCAGGGTCATGGGGCAGCGACAGCTAACAATTGTGGTGGAAAAAAAATATAATAATAATTTGAAGGCTAATTCCCACTGATAAATTTACATTCTATATTTATGTCACTGTATATTCGTTAATTGGGCAAAGTTTGAGGGTGCAGACAAATTATCGATCAGGCAGTTTTTATGTCACGCAACAAGCTCAAGCTCCTCTCCGCTTTTGAAAATGTGTACAATACAGCTTTTTTTTCAGGTTTATTTAAATATACATCGGTGGATAAACACTTTGTGGCCTTGAACAACTCTGAGAAGCTATCACAAAAAGCGTATCCATTTTCATTTGTGTTGACAAGTTTCTTCAGGATGTGAAATTCAGTGCTGACAGCACAACACACATCCTTAATTCTTTGAATAAGAACAAAGTCCAGGAAAGGTGTAAATTATAAATCTCGCTTTCTGTGCTGTATTGATTGACAGAGAAGGCGAAAGGAAACCTGGAGGTGGTGTACGCGCGCGCGCGCGTGTGTGTGTGTGTGTGTGTGTGTGTGTGTGTGTGTGTGTGTGTGTGTGTGTGTGTGTGTGTGTGTGTGTGTCAAAATAAAGTGTGGAAGAACAAAAATAAATAATTCAAGTGAAACCTTGATACAACTTATTTGGACCCCTAAAAAAGTAGAATCTTCCCACCTCACCATAAACATAGTGTTCAAAGTGATATGAACTCTGTCTGACTTTTTCACCTGCTCTCTACTTCCTCACTCTGTGGTAAACAAACGGAAATGTGTCAAGAGCAAAGACGAAAACATAACTGTGGAAATGCGCCCCTGCATTTGGGACGAATGCAACCTCTAAATACTGAGGTACAACTCAATTCAACCCCAATATAACCTAAAAAAAAAGGAGCTAGCACTGCCCCTTTGGCAGGGCAACTGTGCGCAACCGTCAAGCCGGTAAGGCACGCCAGCTAGAGTGATGAGACACATTTGAATCTTGGATGTTCAAACATTTTACTTGGTCATGTTTTAGTCATGACCAGGTACAGAACATTTTTCTGAGAAAGCCTTTAATGGTTTTTAGCATAAGGCTGTTTGAGAGTTTTAAGACCACATACAAACATGCACAAAAATGGCTACATGGTTGGCCCTTAATGAACAATAACAGATAAAATGGGGTTTTAATGCAGATGTAGCCAAGCTCGGGTAACATGATGCCTTCTTGCCGATAATGCCCTCTCTCTATGCATGTGTATGCACAAAATATGTGCGTGGTCAGAAACAGACACCAAGGGCACTAAAAAGTCAGTTATGGCTAAGAATGAAAACAATAAAATAGTGAGTTCCCACGTCTCTGAATTTTGATCATTTCAGCAAATAATTCAACGGATGTCATAAGTGACCGTTAAATAATTCATAAGTCATTTGTTTACTGTTGTAATTTCTGGACGGAAATAGTATGATATTCAAAAGGATGTACTGATGACATAAAATGATGTTAAAACTCTGAGAACAGTAGCAGTCACAAAAACAAAACCTCCACTTTGAGGGACACAGAGAGAAAGCAATGGAAATTGAGCAGAAGCGATAAATGGGGAAGTCAACTCAAGCATTTTCTTTACAATGCGTTGTATGCGGCCCCACTAGCCTAAATGTGGAGTTCTGATTCATGTTGCATTTTTGCGATATGAACTAACCAGCAACATTTCTCTATGCAGGCATTTTGTCACTTGCTGTCAACTCACAAAGATCATCACAGCCCTGCAGGTAGCATCCAATTAGACGTTCTCCAGACATTCGCCAACAGTTTTAATGTTTTTTTTTGTCACAAATACAGGCGACAAGAAAAGTACAGACAAACATTTGCAACCTTGAACGAACCCTGACGAGAACGCAAAAAACGTACGCCTTTTGTGGAATACGACCTTGCGTACCCATTGGTGAGTATTTCAATGCTAATGATGATAATTTGCATGATCGTCAGGGTGTCCCAACAACTGGTTCTGGACTACTGAGTGAGTGACTTGCAGAGTACCCATCTCCAATTTACAGCAAAAACAAAGGGCATGCTGTCAAAAGAAAGGCCCAAGGGGCCACAACAAAACATTAAAACTAGAGCTGTTAATCCACCACATCTTAAATGCCGGTCCCTGAAAGTATTGTCTGACATAAACCGGTCCGTGGGGCAAAAAAGGTTGGGGACCCCTGGACTAGAGTACTGTAACTTGAAGTAATGGAGACAGCTATTATAATGAGATCTGGGGTGAGCCGTGGAATTCTATAGCTAAACTGAGGTCCATAGCTTTAGAATTACACTATTGTGACTGGGATGTGGAAAGAACAGTTGTCGAGCTACTAAACACATGTTTTAGAATACCAGTGAATCATTAATTTGTGCTGCAGATGCATGATGAAAAGAGACTACAACCACATTCATAATGACCAGAGAATGACAAATAGGACCTCGCAGTTGCAGCAGTGGGCAAATACTGAGGCGAGTGCTCAATGATGAAGACAGACCTCTGGTTATAGTCTGCCCTCTACAGGACACCGAAATAATGCATAATGTCACGTTTAATTGAAGCCGTTAAATCTAACAGTCTTTTCTTAAAAAAAAAACATAATCATCACTGACGCAGAGTCAGAGCCTTATCCTACCATGGCTGCACACAGTCTCCATTCTCAATCATTTCTATACTACAAATATTTTTTTCATCAGATAACTTTCACACAGTGATTATAAAAAAAAAAAAAAAAAAATCAAAACACCCCTGAAAAACATTCACATATTCAATGGTTTTGTTTTGTTTAGTTTATTTGCGTGATCAGAATCAATTATTGGTATGTGCTCAACTAGTACAATTTTGCATGAATGAAACATTTTTCCACCTTAACCACAAACAACTTTAAGATTTTTTTGCCCCCACAATGAAGCATTTCAACTGTATTTTACAGATATTCTTCATAGATGGCACCACCATATTTTATTGGCGTGTGCAGACATCTTGCAAATGGCATCCCTAGTATGACTGAGCCAGCAATTTGGTGAATGAATTTGAATTGACTCAGTCCCACAGGACATTCAATTAAATTTGAATTACAGGACGTGGGAAAAGAATTTGATGCAATTCAGAGAAACTCATTTACATCATATATCAGGTGTGCTCCAAACAAAATGTCCAAAATAAAGATATTCTTTATTAAGTTTTTACTATTGCAGTGATCTGCTTTATCTGAGTAGGCTTTTAAATGTTAATAAAAAACAATTCCTACACTTTATTAGTGATGATAATTATTGTGTAGATTGAGTCCTTACAATAATATTTGCATAAAATTCATGTGCATAGCGTATACAGTATACTGTAAAGAATCATTGTTAAATACACTTTAATTTGAATCAAGAATTTCTTTGAATATCAATTCTACTTGAGGCAATTTGAATTTCAATTTCAATTCCACTTCCTGTTTATCACCTCAAGTCAAATTTAAACTCAATTTTGAATTTCGTACAGCCCTGGAATAAGCACCTACATTGCACAATAATTACAGTAGATGCTGCCTGTGAATGTGTGTGCACATTGGTTCAGATGACATGAAATATACAAAGTAGCAGTTGCAAATAATGTATGGAAGCAAAACAAGAGCAAAAAACTGAAACAGCCCCCCCCCCCACACACACACACACACACACACACACACATCTCGCCACCTCCCTCAG
>CAAKHF010008754.1:25074-35973 GCA_901007745.1 Hippocampus kuda
CCCCCCCGAACCCGTCGCCCTGTGCTAGACTAGCAAGAAATTAGCTCCGCTTTAGAATAACATGACACAGGTCAAAGTAGAAATCCTCCAAATAATTTGAGTACAAAGTACAGTACTGGCATCTTATTGGCATTGGCATGTAAACCTGAGTTCTATTTTTATGATTTAGATCAGGGGTCCCCAACCTTTTTTGCCCCACGGACCGGTTTACGTCAGACAATATTTTCACGGACCGGTATTTAAGGTGTGGCTGATAAATACTACAAAATAATATGGTAAGAGTTGCACGAACACTGTGGTGTTTTCGAGAGATAACAATAACACGAGGAGCGTCTTATCTGGCCGCAACACTCTGATCGCTACGGTCATGTTTAATGCCTTCAAAATACGATACAACGCAAATTCAAAGTGCATGAAAATGTCAACTCACCACAATGCTGAATCAGTGCGAGCCCCGAGCTCGATTTTCTGCAACCGGGCGGTCCCATCTCGGGGTAATAGGAGACATGACACCTCAAGTGTGTGCTTTATGTCGAGTCGACTTCATAATTTTCTTTTAGTCGCCGATGCTGCAGAAAAAAAAATGCCTCACACAGGTAGCATGTCGGAAATAGCAACAGTGCTATTGTGGCGATCTCAAGAGTATTCAGCCATAACTTGAATCCAGTTGTCTCGAACGTACTTTTGAGGCCGCCGTCATTTGCGATCTCCAGCAGTTTATTTTACTCATTCGGCAAGCTGCGGCGTTTTGTCACTAATCAGTCACCTGACTGAAAAGCGTGGTTTGACGTGCGTCAAGAGTCACACAGACGGATGTACCGGAGAATCGGGTAATTTTTTCAAAATAAAATATCTTTCGTATTCCAAAATAAATACAACGGAATTAATGGAAGTTCTTATTGTGCGGCCCTGTACCAAATGCGGTTGGGGACCCCTGATTTAGATGTTTCTTACCAGACCTTGAACGTCAAATAGCACTTCATATCAGTTTGAAGTTTCAGTTTTTGGTATGTAAACATCAAATCATTAAAAAGGACATACTTGTTGATCTGAAATGATGCCTGAGGTCCATCACTTTGCTTCTGTTTGATCGGCTTTTGCCAAGTTGTTCGCAAATGAGGGATGGACATGGTTACAAATGGTGCAATCAAGAGTTTTCTTTTCCAGGCCAAACTGTGCGACGCCAGAGTGAAAAGGTCAACTGGGGCTGGTGACGTTGCGCCCTCCCAAACATAGCCGTGGACAAAGCCCAAAATATGTCAGAGACCACCCGAGACCACCCTGCACCGCGCTCCGGCTCGCTACACATCTCTGCTTTAACACTTTGCTAATTTCTCATGGCTTAATAATGTCTTTTCGGGCAAATTAAGCGAGCGCAGGCCAAAAAAAAAAACAGCCTGTCCAGCGCAGGCCTGTGCCTGTGCTTACGTTCACGCACGATAAAACATTGGCCTCATAATTCTGAGGGTCGGGCTTTGAATGTTTGCTGAAGAATTCAAAGAAAAGCCTCAATCGCACGGGCCCCCCTATTGACAAGCTGCCATTGCCTGCATGTGACCCAAGTGAGAATAAGCTCAATAGAAAAGGGATGGCGAGTTTCAAAGCGAGAAGGCTCTTCGTTTTGATGCAAAATGGCCGACAAAGCCGTTTTCCTCTTTTCCTTGCCATGTTTTTTTTTTCTTTTTCCGCTCTTTTGTATTTTTGTTCTTTTTTTGTTCCAAGTTTCTTGCTCCTCCACGGCCGCCAAAGGTGCTGCCGAAAGTCTGTCTAGCAAAGAAGCCTCTGCGAAATCGCTCCCGGGACTCCTTTCCCTGTCACAATAGGTCATCGTGTGCGGTCATTTGGTTCTAGATGAAGAAGCCTGTTGATTTTGGGGGTCTGACGGTGTCAAAAGTCTTGTTTTAGGAGAAGCTTGCTGACGCAAATTAGTCTCAGTTGGAATACTCGTGCCTCGCAGAGAAAATGTTTGCACTTTGTGTTTGGCGTAGCCATGACGACACAATAACTCCTAATATCGATGAGACCTCCTTGTTCCGTGCACGACATATCCCGAGCTGGCTCATGGAACATCATCAAACACACGAACGCCCCCCCCCCGCCCCCAACCAAAAAAAAAATCATTGGCTTCGTGAGACGTGTGCTCCGCGACGACTGGCAGGAGTTCCAAAGCGCTGACTGCATCCATGATGCTTTGCAGGAGGCACCCGAGCACACGCTCACAGATGTAAGAGGGGGGGCGGGGGGGGGGGGTGACTCACATTGCAGACAAACGGATCTCGACCGAGCCCCGTTGTGGGAAAAATTGAGCAAAACCGAGTGGCTTGCTCACCAGCGAACAACAGCTCCACGGCGCGCTTTCAGCATCCCAAAACATTTTGGCGCCATTTTTTCCCCCCTTGAATTGACAGTAGCCGGATGTTGTGAATTTCACCTCCGCCCTCTAGTGGTCAAGTGGGTGAAGCTGAGGCTGAAGTCCAACTTTTGGCTCGCAACGTCGAGCAAAAGTTGCTCGTAAAGCAGCCGACGCGCTTTCAAGTCACCTCGCCGAGAAAGCGGCTCCGTTAGCGTCCAACGAGACCGCGTGAGTCTTTGAGGGCCCGTAAAACAAGAGCAAGACGATGCGGCCACGGAGATTGATTCTTTTTTTTTTTTCCCCCAAGCGCGGCTCCCTCCAAAGTCAATATGTCATCCGGTGAAATATGGCGCTCCTTCAGCCACTGGATAGAAGAAAGAAATGGATTTCAAGTGGGTTGTATTGACACAGGTGCACATTCGTTTAGCAGACACCACGGAGGGGTTTCGGGGCCTTTTACAGACACGATCATTTTTGGTGAGATCCTAATCGAGGTTTCCGATGAAGCGATAGGGGACGGTGACTCAGAAGGGACCGATATGGCATGCTCCGTGTTCACAAACTCTTGCATGAATTGTTGACAGTGTTGGGCAAGTTACTTCCAAAATAAAAGCGATTTGACATTGCATTTGAAAGGGACGTTTGTTTACAGAAAGACCATCGGTGTCGACTGATAAGTCTGACTCGTGAAGTGACTTTTTAGCTCGGAGTTCAATGTCATTCCTCATGTTGTGTGCAGCCAGAAGCCGATCTTTCCGCAGCCAATCGTTTCACGTCATTTTCTTTTGGACCACTCCGCTTCCTCAAACCACGCTGATGTTTTTGGCCTCGGTCGCGTCAGCACCACTCGAACGGCCGGATTGCAGTTGCGGCTAATACGTCGTACGCGATTCACAGTCACGTATCCGTGATCACGTCTACGTGTCACCTAAAAAAAAAAATTGGAAACAACCCGCAGGATGAACACAGCTCGATCGTTTCGAAAGCAGCACTTTGACTGATCTTTCAGAATATTGTGTTCTGTGCTCATACAAACGCCAGACCTTCCAAAACAAAGCAGAGACTTCTCACACAAGAAAAACAAAAAACCTTTGCTTCTAGCTTTTACCACTCTTCAATGATCTGCAGTCAACCATGGGGTGGATTCCCCAAAACACCAGTTTTTGCCCAAAAAGTGCAAAGATCAAGCTTTTGGTGACATGTCCAGCAGAGGCCTCATATTTGTTGCTTCAGCAAAACCTCAAAGTACAAAACAAGCAAAAAGCTCTTTTGATGGCAAAATTTGAATCACAGATTGACAACGTAGAAAGCAGCTGTGAGCGATGCGGATTCACCGCATGGCTTTTTACGCAGTGTCCACCGTTCGCTCCATGAACAGCATTTCTCTCCCCGCGACCCCAACGACCAATGAGACATGCCGAGACTCACTGTGTAATTTTTTTCTTCTACTCAAAAACTGTGCTGACCTCCAATCCAAAGTGATCGGGGGGGGGGGCATCTACGGGGGACCGGGTCCAAATTTCACAGACAAGCTGAGCAGAACCCGCTTGCTTGCCTACGCGGGTGACGGATACAAACGTCCATGCCGGTAAATGAGTTCAGGACATTTGAATTTGGAGGGCCTGATGTCATCCGGCAAAAAGGTTTCACAAAGCACTTTTCTAACGTTGCGACAAGGTTGCGGTCTTCTGGATTGCATTTTTTTCACTCTGCGGCCAAGCGGAGCTTCGGTGCAGACCGCGGCAAGATAGTGGCGGAAGGAAAGAGGAACAAACGAACGGCCGCTCGTTTGTTTGTGGTTTGGAGAAGCTTTTCAAAGCCAGCGATCGTCAACGTCTGCGAAGACCGTCCGCGGATCGATGCGGAAACTCCACTTGGAAGTAGTGCGGAGTCAGAGCTTTGTCTTCAAAGTCCTGCCTGCAAGCCTGCAGCTTTACCCGATTCGGGGCGTGCTGTTGATTTGTTCAAGGCAGCCGCCGGTGCGGTGGAGGCCACAATTTGAGCAAACACGAGGACGTCGATGTGATTGAAATGCTTTGTCGTCGTGGAGGATTTTGAGCAACGTTGAACAAACCCAAAAAAGATGCAACAGAAAAATGTGTCATCTACTGAAGCGCAGTGGTGTCCAAACTAGGGCCCGGGGCCATTTGCGGCCCGCTACCCATTTTTTCAGCGGCCCGCGACACGACCCACCTCCGCCTTCCCAAAAAAAAGAACTAAAAAATGACATTTGATGTGGGCTGCAAGATGAGTTAAAAAAAAGCTGAAGGTGGGCAGAGTGAGAAGGGAGGCTGCCGGAAAAAGAGCTGCCATTCCAACTCCTCCTCAAACAAAAAAAGTGTGGACGCCTCCTGCTGTGGCAGGTGCACCTGAGGTCAGGCGCGGCATCGTGTCATCATTTCATCCAAATTCTTTCCCGGATCCCCACTTTGAGAAGCGCTGCTAGAAACTGTGTTCAAGCAAGGGTTTCCTCCAGTGTGGCTGATGATGATGATGATGATGGTTTCCGGAAGGTGAAAGACAGTTCAGGATCGAAGTGGAACATTCCATTTTGCGGGCCACGCACAGGCCCACTTGCCTCGGCCCGTTGCAGCCAACGTACTCATGGCAGCAAGGTGAGGCGGCGGCTCACTTTTACACGCTCATGAAAGCAGGCCAAGCGCTCCCTTGGATGAAGAGTCCGGAAAACGTCAGAAGCTCGCGGCCGCAATGTCTTTCCCAGACACGCGAGCCGCGCGCCGGCTCGCCGCGCGCCGGCTCGCCGCGCGCCGGCTCGCCGTGCTTTTCACAGATGCGCATCCCGGTCACGAGGCCGACTCGCCGCCACGACGTAGCCTGGAAAACACGTGCCGCTCAAAACAAATCAATCACAGACGTGAGCGCTGACAAACGGATCTCGGTGTGGATGAAGAGATCCAAATCAACAAAGTCACTCCAAAGTTCCTTTTTACAGTTTGGTTTCATCATTTGGGCGGGCGCGGCGCCTTCAGCATTTGACAGCGACGCTTTTGCAGCTTTTGGAAGCATTTGCTCACCCGCTCGATATGGGCGCGGTCCTGCAAAACGGCCGCCTGGCAAGATCGCTTGTGCGGCCGTCACGCCGCTACGAGACCGATGACAATTTTCGCTCTCCATGGCAAGTTGTCCGAAACAGGATGCGAAGGCCTGCTCCGACCGCCCCTGACGAAAACGCCAAAGTCCTCCAGGAGGCGTCCGCGCAAAGCCAGCCAAAGTCAGCAGCGACAAAAACCCGATTCGGCGGATGCGTCGAAGAGCGGAAAAGCGCCTTGGAGTTGGTGAGCGTCCTAATCTTGCACTCAAAGATGCTCGAGGAATTTTCTTTTTTTTTTCTTTCACTCAGCCGAGCGTTCACCGAATGCAGCTTTGTATGAGTGTACAACTCGCTTCAGAGGGGCAAAAGTTGAGAAGGAAAGTAAAAATGTCATTCTTCAAGCTGATTTGCAACCCGTGTAATAAAACAAACTGGAAGTGAATCGGTCTATCTGCTACCAACAAGAAGTGATGGATGCGGTCAGAGTCAGCCGATCCTCCATGAAGCGTCTCCAGTTGCTCCAGACTGCTGTCGCTCGCCTCTTGACGAGTAGACGTAACCGAGAACTAAGCGGAGGCTCCGAGGGGACGGAGCCTTTTCCCGTTGCGGCGACCTCTCTGGAAGGAACGCTGCCCATCTTTTGTCATTTGGGGTCTTGGGCCTCCGACTGGGCATGAGACTCAATTTTTCATTTTCTACTGTCTTATTCATTGATTGCTTGTCTGTTGCATGAATTCTTTCTGCTCCGTGTGCGGCAAGTTGTAGACAGCGGCGGTTGTTTTCAAGCGCTCGAGAAATCTGCTGGGAGTTGAGTTGAGAAAGAAGCCTCACTTGGAACAATGGCCATGAACACGCGGAAAAGCTCGTCGAATCCAAGCGGGCTTGAGGTTTTAACGGGTGGATTGGAATTGTTTGTTTGGGACTGACAATCCACGTCACGACGGGCGTCCTTGTCGGCACGTCTCAAATGCGCCCGTCGGTCTGGCCGGAATGCTTTTAAAAGAGTCCGACTTATTGAGTGACACGTCTGCGTGGCTTCCCGTTGACGTTGCGGTGCACTCTCAGGCACCTAATGGCTCTTTGGCGGACTTGAAATGACTCGCGCGGCGGATGACGAGGCCATCAAGAGGCATTTATTGGCAAGTGCTTCTTTTCAGGTCGCCTACTTATGCTGTGGACACGCAGCGGAGTGGGAAGAGGGAGGGAGGCCAAGAAAGGTCGCTTCGTTTGATCAATTACGCTCAGCGGACTCAGTGGAAACGCCGGCGAGTTGATTCGGGTTTATCGCTTCACTGACTTGGGAAAGTTGACTCCAGCGGAAACCTTGAAGATTTGGTGACTTTGACCATCGCATCGGCTGGAGCTGGTCAGCGCACCACAAACACGGCCGACTCTTTTGCCGGACCGCTGATCTGACTGAGCAGACTCATCGGAAACACGAATCAGCTCACCGACTCCGTTTAGCGGGCTGACCAAAAACACTCGTGTTTGTTAACTTGGAAACGACACAGCCTCAGAACGGGTTGAATCGGTTAACTGACTCCAGCTGATTTGCTTGTCGTGGCTCAGTGACTCGTGTGCAGACTCCGACGACTCGGTCATATTGACTCCCTGACTCAGTTGGCAGGCAACACGCTGACTCGATGACTCAAATGAAATTCATCGCTTGAGTGAAGACTAAGCATCCATAAAATGAAATCTATGAATAAAATGAGGAAATATAGTTCATCAAATGAGATTGAAGTGATTCAAAATTAGCATACTAAGCCGATGCATCAAATTGCGTTGAAGCATCCGCGCCGTGGTGCCGCAGGAGGTGTTGAGGGAGTCAAAGGCTTCCTTCCTCGCCAGCGAGCTCTTCATTAAGGCAGTTGGGAGAGAATGAGTGCGCGCGCGCGTGCGTGTCGGCGTCGAGCTGACGCAAGACAAAATTCCCACGCTAAGCTCCGAGCGGTGGGACAAATGACTCGGGCGGCAAGCGAGGCTGGCAGCAAATCGCTGTGAGTTTCCCGACACGGAGCACGCGCCGCCGTTCTGGGTCGGTCACGCCGGCTTGAAGTCTCTTTGCTCGCCGCGGCCCGACGAGGGCTGGGGGCGGCGCTCCGACGCTAAAAATAAGGCCGCCACCGCAATGGATCCATGAGTCGGCCCTCTTTCGATTTCTAGCTTGAAACGGTCCCAGTCGACATCCTCGGCATGCTAACGCTAAAAACAACGCCGCCACTGCACAGCTCCCCACAAGCCAATCCGATCTTTAATATCCGATATGAAATCAACCTTGATTGAGCAAGTCGGCCGACTCCATATCGCTTCATGTTCCTTTGCCCTTTTGGCTCGGCTTTCTTGAGTCCTGTTTTATGGGTCCACCCGTGAGAGACGCGGCGAGCAAAGTTGACAAAGCGACATTGGAGCGGCGTTGGGGAGCTCAATTGTAAAATCATTCTGGGAATGTCCCCAAACGTGTTGTAGCTCTACTCAAGGCGTGTTGAGCAAATCTTTCATCTGTTCAATTGGCTTCGGGGGCTGAACTACAAATCAAACGCGCCTTTTTTTGTGGGTCCAAGACAAATGGCATGCGACTCGTGCTCGGATCCCAATTTAAAAAAAAAAAAAAAAAAGTAGCAGTCATCGGTTGAGAGCCATTTTCTCATGCTACTGAATTAGGACGGGTCTGCAAGCTTTTGACAGCCACAGTGTACGCGTCTACGCGTCTCCGCGTCTATGTAAGCCGTATCCCCAATATAAATAAGCTCTTACAGACACTCGTAGCCGGAGCAAACGTGACGGCTCATCCATTAAACACCCACACACTCACAAGTGGAGGCCCTCAAAAATCCCCGTGGCGCCCTTCATGTACGCTATGATCGCTCAACCGCTGCATTCCAGGCAACCCCCCAGCCCCCCCCCCCCACACACACACACATACACAATGACAACGTGATCTAAAAAGGGGACATTGGCGGTGTAGCAGCCAGTTTTGCAGGTGTTGTCCCAGCACGCAGAGCTCCTTGCATTGCTGCCAACGGCACACAACAGCGCGACCTTTTGCGCTGATTCGGCATTTCGCTGCTTTGTGCTAAGTGATTACGCGGCTGCCTGTGTGGCTGCGTGTGCGTGTGCGTGTGCGAGCCAGAGAGAGAGAGAGGCGTTCATTTGTGGATGAGCCCGGCAGCGATGACACACAACGACCGCATGTGAAATTTAAGAGGCGGCTGTACGTGTAAGTCTTCTCCTTTGGAGGCTACGGTCCCTCAATCGAGGACCTCGTCCTTTTGGGTCACGCGAGGAACCAATCTTGTTCACCGCCCAATTATTAACTTCAGAAATTGCGGAACCTGTTCAAGGTGACGGGGAGGTTAAGGAGTCCATTTGGGTGAAAAGCAGGGTAGACCCTGGACCCATCAGCTGCCGAGCCAAGGACGGGCCGGCCGCAAAGCTCGCTTGGCGGCCAATTTCAAGTCTTCTGTCAGCCGGAGATATTTTGCGGGGGGGTTTGGACTGCAGAGCGAGGATCCGCGCAGAAACAAGGGGGACGTCCACTGAGCCGACACCAGCATTCAACTGCCCCCCCTCCAAAATTTGGAGTCAACGGAGGCATGTTTGTCAAGAACTTGACTTAAATGGACGCCGCCGCGCCAGCTGTGTTTCTGGCAGCCCCCGCCGCACCCCTTGTGGATACATTGGCATGTGATTGGCCGGCGGGGGGGCGGCACCGCGCGATCATTACCACCAATCAACCTGAGCGTGCGTGAAAGTGTAAACCGACAGGAGGGGTAAAGGTGGGCCCAAGCGCTGCAATTTGGTGGTCCGGATGGCGAGCGGAGAACAGGATGAGGCCTTTTATCTGACAGTCGAGGGGAAAAAGGCGTAATCAAGCGCCCCCCTGCCCCCGCCGCCCCGCCCGGCGCTCTGTTTTGCCTTGGGCTCGCCGTCCTTCTCTTCCTCGTCCAACTCCCGCCCGTTCGCAGCGCGACGTCAGCGTTAAGTCTCACTAATGAAGACGTCACGCTGCTCGACTTTAAAGGCCGCTCGGCCGGCCCCCCCCGCCCGGGCCTCGCCGTCCGCCGACCCGCTCCTTGATTCAATTCGACAGCGGCCGCGCTTGGCCTCACCCTCGCCTCGGCCCGCCTTGCCGCCGCCCGGCCGGAACGACGGCGCTGCTCTCGCACAAAGGCGGTTGCATTTAACAAAGTCCGAAGCGGCTTTGTTGCAAGACGTCGGGAAGCCAGCGAGGCAACGATGAGGGCAAGGAAAGGCCCACTCGCACCCACCAAGGAAAAGGAGCGCGCGTGCGTTCAAAGGCAAAATTGGGGGATCAAGTTGTGGGAGACAAAACAACATTGACCCCCCCCACCCCCACACACACAAAAAAAAAAAAGCCTTTTTTCGCTTATGCAGTCAAGTGGCATATTTGGAGTACGTGCTCCGTCGCCATTCAACCTACGGACGGTGCAAGCAAGCAATTTTTCACGTCTTGGATAGCGCCCAACGTGATTGCAGATTGTCTTCAACTTCAGCTCGGGCCGCGTACCGACCCGATGAAGTGACTTTACGCTCTTTGATCTTGTGCGAGAAGGGGGTGGGGGGGGGCAGGCTCCCGCGGTAGTCCGCAATGCAGTCGGTCACATGACGGGAGGCGTCAGGCGCACCAAATGGTCGCAGCTGCCGGGTCGCGACTGCCGAGCCGAGCCGCCCGAGCCGAGCCGCCGGACGGACGCGAGCAGGTGAGGGCCTCACCTGCTGCGGGTCCGGCTCGGAAACATCAACACGCCGGACGCAGGACAACAGGAATGCGGCACCGGGGTGGTTTGGCTTTGGCTTTTTTTCAAGCAACCCAGCAACTTCCAAAGTAACAAACTGACTAACCAACAACCACTAAACATCCAACCAACCAACCGACCGGAATTCAAAGCGGCTCCGTGAATTGGGATTGAAGCAAATCACGGCAGAGCATCTTTTTTTTCCCAAGGGCAATTTGCCTTTGACGAAAACCAAGAGAGCCATCGCCACGCAGCAGCAAGCGGTGAGCCGCCGCGACAGGAACTCCACGCTCGCGCTGACGGACGGATGACGGCGCGGACAGACGGCGGGTCCGCGAGCCGGCTCGCTCGTCCGGCGCCGCGTGCGCCGACACGCAGAGCGTCGTCAGCCTTGATGGATTAGCCGCGGGTTAGCAAAGTGACATCTCAGGAGGCCGTTATCGCTTCTCGCATGCCACTGAGGATTAAGTGTCAGATTTCGCCTTCTAATCTGAGGTGTGGGCTGCGGGCGGGAAGGGGGGGGGCAGAGTGGTCACTTAGCTAAACAACACGTACGGGTTTGATAGCAAGGCTGACGGGTTCGAGGAGGATTAACGGCGGCCACTTAGAGCGGGAGGGCCCGGATTAGCGACGACATTGGAGCGACGCGTCCTTTCACTCGAGAGCTCGGCGTGTTTGCGGACCGGGGGGGGGGGGGGGCGGGGCGGGGGGGGGGGGGGGGGGGGGGAAGGGGG
>CAAKHF010008754.1:43139-57420 GCA_901007745.1 Hippocampus kuda
TTTACAACAGAGACAGCAAGCGGGGGGGAGGAACAGGGGGTAAATACGGGGGAGGCAAGGGGCCGCATGCCCCGAGTCTTAATATTTCAAGCGAAAGGCAAGAGAATTGGCCCGCAGAGTCTTTCCTGGACGGGATGTCCGTCAGCTGCGCTTTCGCTCGATGGAGGACTCTGGCTCGGGCCGGTAAACAGATGAAGCGTGACAGCTTTTTTGGGGCGCGTCCAGTGCTTTCCGAAGCCCAGCGATCGGGGGCGGCGGGAGGAGGGTTGGCTTTGTTTGGAGAGGGCTTACAAAGGAGCGACGCAGGAATGAAAACAAAAAGGCGAGTTCTCAGGATCCACACCCTGGCCCTGACTCGGCAATCAGGAGCCGGCCCGAGTGGCCACGTGGGGCCCCGGCGCACGAAGCACAGATGTGGACGCGCTCGCGTCCAACAAACGGAATCCATCTCTGGCATGTTAGACGACCCCAATCAGGAAGGAAAAAGAAAAAAAAAGCAGCCCATCTGGATGGTCCAGGAGCGGTCCGGTCTGCGGCCTTCGCTGACACACATCACGCGCACGCGATGGCTCGGCGGCGTTCCACTGGAACATTTCACGGCTTATTGAGCTCACAGAACTCGCCGACCCGCAAATCTGTCAATGCAAGTCGTTTTGTCTCCGAGAAAGCTGACCAAGGGCGAAAGGACTTCCAACATTTTGCTTTTGCACTTTGGACCCCATTGACTGAAAGTCGCCGTGTGCAAAAAAACAAACTTGCGTTATTATGCAAACGGACGACGTACGAGGCCAAACGGCCGCGCCCAAGACGAACCGCGCTGAGCCAATTGTAAAATAGCGCGCCTGACAGGCAGGTGCAAAGCGGCGCTCCTGTGCGTAACCATGACGGCGAGGACGATGCCAAGGCGGAACGAATCCGTTCGCCTTGCGTGAACGTTTGTGGAGAGCCAGAAATCGGCGTTGACAAGGAGTCGCCGCGGCACATCCCGTACGACACGACGCCTCGAAAAGCAACATTTGCTTGCGTCCGGGTCGTTTTCTTGAGCATTGGGGCCGATGCCTCCCGCAGCGCTTTTCTGGGAGCGCTCTCCCAAATTGAACAGAATGTTGCGCAGGACGGGACATCAAAGTCCCGCACGTTGGAGATGTGCTAAATGATCCTAAAAATGGCTTTTAGGCAGTTGTCGACTTGCCCATAATTATAGGAGGGATATTTCAGTCCGCTCGCTCACGTCCTTTCTCCTCTTCCACCCGCACTTCCAATTCCATCACTTCAAACTTCACTTGATGCGGACCGCGATAAGCCGCTCCCGGTCTCCCTCGCGACCACTTTTACCCCCGTTTGCGACTCCCGATTTAGCACTCGCCGGTTGGGATCCGCGTCATCGGGCCGGCCGTTATGTGCGCGTCTGGCCTGAGGGGGGCAGGTGAACCGTGCGCGAGTCCGCTCGACACTAACGGTTTAAGTCGTTTGCGTCGTGCGAGTGCTCCGACGCGTACTCCACTTCTGCAAGCGTGCAATCGCTTCAACGGGATCATTATTTGTGCAAAGCGCCAACGTGCATGGGCGCGACGTGCACGCGCGCGAGTCGCACCTCAGCAGGCTAGCTATCCGGCCGCGAAGCGGGACGTTACCTTGGACCCAGAGGGACAAGTCGTAGCTGCGGACGCCCATATCGTTGGTGGCTTCGCAGCGGTACACGCCCGAGTCATTGAGCGTCAGCGGTCGTGTGAAGGCAAACCTGTTGGAGACGGCGGAAACGCCGTCCGGCATGGCTCCGTCCAACCTGAATGGGGCGGAGCAAGAGACATTTTTTGTCACGTTTGCAAACAACAGGTGGCGGGGCTCTTCCACGTGCCGCAACTGTAAAGGAGGACAAAAACGTCGCTTGTTTTTGGAATCATTTTGCTGCAAAACGGAATGCCGAGTCGTCATGTCGGCTGCCCCCCCCAGAGACACACACACACACGCCCCCGTTTGTGCACTCTAACTGCTTTGCTCAAATGAAGAATTTGCTGACGAGCTTTCGGAGCTGCGGCCGCCCGGAAGAAGGCGTGACGTCAGAGTCAAGAGATCAGGAAACACTATTTGGGCCGAGGCGAGATGATATACAGCCGTTTTTATAACGCACCCCCCAACACACCCCCACACCCCGCCGGCTCTCTAAAAATAAGTCTGGAAAAACGCTTAGAAGAGCAGCGCTTTTTGTCTATAAGGTTTCACCGGGCGAGACTTTGCCGCTCCCGCCGGAGCCTCGTTTTCACATCAGAGGACGACGGGAGTGCCACGAGGTCGGACTTCAAGTCGCACGCGGGAGCCTTCTGGACTCTCATTCATGACACGGATTCTTCATGAGGGCCGCGACGGGTGGATGCAGTGTTAAAGCAGAAGGAACTACGGCCAGAGCGCACGGATTCGGGGTTCATCGATGCGTGGGGGTTTTGTTTTTTTCTCTTTCTTTTTTTCTGAAATGCAGAAAGAAGCTGCCAAAGCCCTGTCGAAACAACAAAGTGGTCATTTATGTCCAGGGATTATGTGTGAGGCGGCACGGTGGCCGTCTGGTTCGCGCGTTGACCTCACAGTGCAGAGGTCCGGCCTGTCCTGTGTGGAGTTGGCACGATATCCACGTCCACTTTCCTCCCACGTTCCAAAAACACGCACGGCGGGTTGATGGACCACTCCAAATGGTCCCGAGGTGTGATTGTGAGCGCAAATGTTTGATCGTCTGTGTGTGCCCTGCGATGGGCTCCGGCGCACCCCGCGACCCTTGTCAGGATAAGATGGATGGATGGATGGGATATGTTGACGGGATACCACACAAGTGAGGGACGAGCTTCATACGGCGAGGAGGAGCAAAGTGAAATTCGAGATAGTCTGCGCCGCAGGTACGTGTGCAAATTGCAGCGCGGTTTGTTGTCTGCATCAAATCCTCGGCGAGCTGCTCCTGCAAAATCCTGACAGGCAGAAGGTGGCCACACAAGTACAAGAGCCCGGCCATAAAGCTGTCAGAAAGTTTGCAAATAACAGGCAGCCCGCGGGGTCAAATGACACGGAACACGCTGAGCTTTGTTTACCGGCGGTGCCGTAACGCCACCGAGTACGGATGAGGTCGTGAAAAGGTCAACCCACCTGGCCCACGTATACTCCCGGACGGGCGGGTTGGCCTGGGCGTCACAGATCAACGTCACGTCGGCTTGTCCCGCGTACCAGTTTTTCTTCTCCCCCTTGACGAGGACCGTCGGTGCAACTGTTTTCAAAACAAAAGTGCGCAACAAAAGTTAGCGGCAACACTCGCTCGCTGATGCTGACCGAAGCGCAGCTGGTGCGATGTGCAGCAGGGGCGTCCAAACTTTTTGGTGTGAGGGTCGCATCCAGAAAAATGGAAAGATGAAAGGGCCGTTTTAACATTCGGCAACTTTTTGAAACACTCAAGTGTCTACAAAATGCCGTACATGGAGCAAAAACAATTCAGACAACCGCAAACAAGAAAACAAGAAATGAGTAAGACAGTAGAAAGCACCAAAACAGTCCAACTCCAAATCAAGTTAAAAAGAGGGCGCGGCAACGCAAAAGGCTCCGTCCCCTCGGAGCCTCCGCTTAGTTCTCGGAACCTCCAATAGGTTCGGAGACCCGAGGCACCTGGCAGGGAGCTCCGAGAGGTCAGGTGGGGCCGGGCCATTTCAGGATTGGAAAACAAATAAGAAAATCTTCAAAAGAACTCGAAAATGTAGCCCGTGAAGAAGGCATGCCAGAGTAGGAGTGATGCGCTCCCTTTTACGAGTAGCAGTCAAAAGGCCAGCAGCGGCATTCTGGACCGACTGGAGACGCTTCATGGAGGATCAGCTGACTCCAAAGTCAAGTGAGTGACAGTCATCCAGCCGAGACGTGACCGAAGGCATGAATGACTGCATCTCAAGGTACCAAAAGTGCTGACTTAAGAGAAGGCGCCATGGGCCCAAGTCCGCAGGATGGGATGGACAAGCACCTGAGGATCATTCGTGTGACAGAGAGCACACCAAGTGGAAGAAACCATTTTTGGCCCCAAAAACGGAATCCTCTTTGACTCACCCGGTGTTTTGGAGACATTATTCTCTTTATCATAAATATTTATTAACATTGAGAAAGGTTCTCCAGTATATCAACAAATTTCTTCGTAACGGCACTTATTTTTCTGGCAACCTCCCTTATTACTCTGGCCACCTTCACCATTTTTTTTTTAAACTAACCTTGCGGCTCATGTCAATTTTATTTTTTTGCTGTTATGTTGCAGGCCGCTGAAAATGGATGGTGGGCCGCAAATGGCCCCCGGGCCATAGTTTTGATAAAGAGGGATTCTAGGTGAAAAAAAAAAAAAAGCCAGAAAACAAACAGCGCACTTTACGTTCCAAGAAGCACACGAGCCAAAAACAAAGGTTTGGCAGATGTGCCAAAAACAAAGGAGAAGACTTCCAAGCAAAAGGAGGAGGAGGAAAAAAGTGGCACATCTAATAAACTCCGGCAAATCAAAAAGAAAACGGGGCGAGCGGCCGCGACGCTTCCGGGATGAAGCCGGCACGTGCGGCTGTAATAAAAGACGGCAAACACGGCTTATATTTTGCCCCCTTTGATTTCTCCAGAGAACAAGCGAGCGAGCGAGCGAGCCATCACCGCTCCAACAAGAGGACGGTTCGGCCCGTCTGGTCGGCTGACCCGCCGCGGAAATTGTGCTTCTTTTGCACTTAAAAAAAAAAGAGAATGCCCCGCTTGTGCCTCCGAGATGATTTATTGAGCCGCAAAGCCTGGTTGCGACTCGATTAACCTCGCTCACCACACTCGCGCTCCTGCTTCTGGCGTCACCTCCGTCTATCGTGCCTTCATGAGCCAACCGTCACACAAAACCGCGTCACCTAAATCCTCCTCATTTTATCGATACCGTTTGTCACCGTCGTGAGACTCGCACGGACTCTGCGCGGCCCGGTGGTCGGGGACCACCGGCGGAAAGAACGCTTGCGCCGAGACCTAAATGAAACTTTAGGAAAGGCCTTCGCTCCAGTTTGAAACGGTCGCTATGCGGCTGCCAGATTGCGTCTCGACATCGACACAATCGCGTATCTTAAAGCCGAATGACTCCGAAGACGTAGCATTGAGCTCGTCGCTAATGCAAACGCACGCCATCGAGCGGTCTCGTCAAACCAATGCGTACTGCGATCTCGGAACGACCTGAAGAATCCAACGCCAAGCTCCCGTTTGGGTCTTCAAAGAGAGGAGGAATGCGCTTCGGGCGCTACTCACAGTGAACGTTGAGCGTGTGGTCTTTGCGGAAGTCGGTCTCCAGCGTGGGGTGGCGCACCACGCAGGTGAGGTTCTTGCCCTGGGCGGCGCCGCGAGGCTTCCACATGTAGCGCACGCTGACGCTGGCCGTGCCGTCCGCCTCCTCGCGCCTCTGCGTCTCCACGCGGCCGCTCAGCTCCGTCTCCCAGGAGACGGTGGCGGCGGGGAGGCCGCGCTCGGCGATGCAGGTGGCCACCAGAGACTCGCCCTCGCCCTCCAGCAGGGCGGCGGGCCCCGCCGACACGTACACCTTGGGCTCCACTGGACGGACGGGGCAGACCATTGCACCATTAGGACACCGATACATCGAGTGGCCCGTGCCGGACGGACGTGGCCTTTCCTGCCGTTTACATCTTGAACATGAAGCTTGTCCAAAGGATTGGAACTTCTCCTGGATATTACAATCATAAAAATAATTTCAGCCCCCCCACCCCAAAAAAACAAAAAAAACCCCAAAAGAAGCCAATTATTGTTGTTTTGCATTGTCGTTTTTAAGAGAAGGATAACGACATTCAAAGTCAGACCTGAGAGGCAGAGCAGCTTCGCGTTCGCTACCACGAGACAATTGTTGACGGAGAGAAAATGGGACAAAAGAGAACATAAGGAAGTTAGCGGAAATGAAAAAGGTTCACCTTCCGTGCGTTGGTACGCTGCGTCAACGTGTCGGGAGCATGTTCCACTCTTGATACGTTGAAATGAGTTCAAAGAACGCGGTTGAGCTAAGTGCACTCTCCAATCACCGTTGGGAAACAAATCGCATTCGCCGTGCCGTGTTTTTCGGCGAGGGTACAACGGCTAAGCCGGCCCGCTTCATTTGGTCATTCTGTGGCTCGTGCCAGTGTGGCAAAGGCCAATCTTGAGTGCCGGGACGGGAGAAAAGGATTGAAGAAGGCCTTTTCGTGCAAAATGGAGACAATATTCCATCAAGTGACGGCTCCATTTTGAATCCTCATCATCGAAGACATGAGACACTCGGGCCTTGGATGTCAAGAATCAAGACCAAAACAGCCCCCGTCGTCATCGTGCGTGCACGCGTGCCTCTTCAAGTGGCTGGCCAGCAGCTGTGCCACTCACTGAGGCGATGACAGTTTGGAAGACAAAGTGGGGGGTGGGGGGGTCACGCACAACCACCCCATCCCCGAGAAAAGGCCATCACCTTTGGGACATCTGCTCCCCTCGTCCCCCGTCGCTACTCATTTCAAAAATAACTCCCGGCAACCCATTCTCTAAAAATAGCCGTCGGTGTCCTGCACCGGGCCGGGGGAGGCCACATTTGTGCCGCAGTCGTCAGGCTGTGTGTGTGTGTGTGTGCGCGGCCCTCCCCTCCTTGCTAGCAGGCTCGAGCTAAAAACAGGAGCTGCTCTTTGTTGGTCGACAGACACGTTCAGCTGGAGGAAGCGGCTAGCACGAGACCGCTGCAAAGGCCAAGCCAAACATTCAAAGCTCTCACACAGCAGTGGTGGCAAGTCAGCGAGTACGCAAAAAGAAAAACAACAACAACAAATAAAAAAAAACCCTCACCATTCTTGCATTGTCAATTACTTCATGAATCCGACAAAATAAAAACAAATGACGGTGCGAAACGTAGAGAAGTAGCGATCGGTTTGTCGTTGGCTTTGGTCTGTAATATGAGGCAAAAGAGGCAAAGCATCGTTGTTTTCCAAACACAATGATTGATCATTGATGAGCTGTCAATCATTGCATTGCTCACATTTGCCGGCATCTGGACTTGACTGAGATGATTGTACTTTGCTTCCTTACAGAAGCTAATCGATCTGTGCTTTCTTCTCTTTGTGGTATTTATTTTTGGATTATTCATCAACGAAACAGACCAAAACGCTTTCTTTTCAAACTTACCAAGCATCCCCCCCCCCCAAGTACCGTTCAATAAGTGATGGTATGGTCTTGTTGAACCCTTTCTCAACCGTGACGCGAGGGAGTGATGGGCTGCCCCTGTGCTTCTTTTACTCAAGTGAATCGCGTCAATACCTTCACCAGCATTTCGGCTTTTGGAGCGAACAGACTCTCAAACTTTGTCGTCATGAACGTCGTGTCGTCTTGTCTTCGGAATTCATTGAGCTGGAGGGCTCCGTGGCCGAGAGGCGCGCAGCACATGACGTCCTTTCCCCATCGGAGCCGGTGCGCAGCTGAGCATTGACGCGCCAACTGCTTGAGCTCCGCCTTTTTTCCATGAGTCAGCAAATCTTGATGCGCAGCCGAGTTGCCGCTTTTCTGACTCGGCAAAAAAGAACTAAATCAATAAAAGCCGCATTGTTGGCCAAACGAGTGAGCAGACAAATTTAAAAGGGATGCTGAGACCGGCCGGGTAGGTGATCGTCTGCATCTCATCAGCGGACGAGAAACTCCTGCAGTTGCTCGACTTGTCACAGCGGCGTGCCGGAGAAGCGCGGCGTCCGTTTTGACGCAGCTGGCCTTCGGCAAAGGCAAAAGGTCATTCTCATCTTTTGCCATCATAACTCTCGTCCTTTCGGTACACATTTTTGGCTTTGCAGTCGCCGCGATTCCGCGCTCCAAAGCTTGCGTCACGTGTCTGATCCAAGCCATGTGTCGAGTCGTCGCCGTCATTGTCTGGGTGCTTGAACGGGCCGGGCCCTCTGTGCTGGATGCTCACGTTCTGTGCCAACTGGGGCACTGGTGTCAGCGTCCGGGAAACGGATCATTTCTATCGCTTCTCCAGACTCGTGACGTTTTCTTTACGGTGGTGATAGAATAGAACGATAGCCTAAACCTTTTTGGACCCAACTTTTCAAGCCACCAACCGCACGTGGGCCATCGCACGCACGGACGGACGGACGGACACCGGCGAGCCACGATGAGCAACGGCCCTAATGCCCGCTACTTAACATGAAGCAAACGGAAAAATCGAGTCGATCCAAATCAATCATCGGTATCCTTACCCAATACATTGACGTCCGTCGACGCTTGGCCATTCCCCAGCGGGAAAGTGGACACCTTGCAGGTGTACAAGCCCTTGTCCGCAAGGTCCACACCCTTCATGGAGATGCTGACATCTCGATCGGTGGTGGAAACGAAGGAGACGCGATGGGCGAACTCGGGCGAGATGTGCGTCCCGTGGCGCACGTGGTAGACGGCCAGCACCTCCCGGCCGGAGGGCAGTTGGCGCTCCCACGAGGTCTGGATGAGCGTGAGGTTGGGCATCATCTTGATATGGCAGCCCAGCGTGATCATCTTGCCCAGCACCGCGTCCACTTTCGCGGGGGCCTCCACCAGGTTGCCGCTCGCGCCTGCGTGAAGAAAGAAACCCTCAACGGTTGGGCCACATTTTTCTAGATGCTGCTCTTACAAGAAAACACCCGAGACACGTTTTTGCAACCGAGGAAGCCCGGCAGGCACAAGTCCTACCACACACATAGCCATCTCCATCTTTATTCCTTTCTTGCCCAACGTCACAGCCAGACAACTTCAAACGCACAATAAGAGTCACAAAAACGGTGCAAAATCCAAGTCGAATTGGTCCAAAGTAGAAAATTGAAACCTAGCAAACGAAAAGCTAAAACCGGAATGAAATCCTGGCGACAAGTATATGGCTAAACTTTCTAGCTAGCCGCTAACAGAATTTTACATCACTCGTTTCATGTCGAGCCTCACCGCAAGGCAAACTCAAACGCACGGCAACGTTGACTAGAGAGGCACTTTAGTACCTTGTCTGAAGAAAATAGATGTAAAATAAAGTCTGTTTAACAATCCGGAAATGCCGTCTGGGTCTTGCTAACGCTTAAAAAGTAGAAATGTTGGGGAAGTCATGAAAGTTCATGTGCACTGGAGATTTGTCACGATACCTGCGACGTTGCGCAGCCGCACACCGTGGATTCAAATTTTGAACTGCGGCGTAACCGGTGGCCGACGGTCGGCCGTCCGTGACGATTGCTGGCCAAAGCGCGCACAAGGCGCGCCAGTTCAGTCAGCTTTTGCTCCATGTGCGGCGGCCCTCACCCTCAGCCAACTCTTTATGGCAACAAATCCAACCTTACCCCTTTATACTCCTCCCGTTTAGAGGAGTTTCTCTGTGTCAACATCGTAGTGGCATTCAGCTTGTACTTCCCAACTGTGATTTAGACTGACTCAAACACTTCAAGCTCATTAAATCCAACTCAAGAATTTCAGCCGCTTGTCAAGTCAATCATTTCACGACACACTCGGTATTTTTTTCTCGGCTCCGTTTTGAGCTCTGTTGACATGTTTACAATGCAGAGTTTGTTAGATTTGGGAGCCATCAATCTGCCGTACGCGCGTCTCGGAAATGCGCGCCGAGCGAAACGTAGAAAAGTGGCCCACCGGCTGGTATTTCGGGTCCTTGGCTCTGACGCGAGCGGTTAGCCGCAGCAATGCTATCGCGCCAGGCCAAGGCTCCCCTGTGCGCTGTCGCGTCCTCTGTAATTTCCCTCATTACAAAAACACGCACACACTACACAAGCTTTCCCTTGTCCAAAATAAGGCGCAAGTGTGTGAAAGGCAGACATTTTCTTTGACTGCAATTTGGTGTGTGTTCTGATATCAACTTGCCAGCTGTGCTCTAATGCGCTTTCCTCATTTTGTTTTTTTCCACCCAACCCCCCTCGCACAACCCCGACACTCATCCAACACGGTCAAAACGTTGCATGTGGAATTCTGGCACCCGCTTCCATGTAAAAAGGGGATTTTTGACCCAATAACTCCAAAGGCTAAAAACAAATGTCTGTTCACAAGTGACAAGCATACAGCTAGCTTGCTAGCGGCCAGCATGAGAAGCTAACACAAGGAGCGACATCGTCATTTCTTGCCACATGACATGAACGAATAGAGAAGCCAAATTAGTCATTAGCCCACAAAACGTTGGTGGGAAGGCGAAAGCTAGCATGACCAAACCAGTGCTAAATATAAAACAAACAACATACATAATATTTTGTTCAAAAGGAACAAAGGGATGAGCTCAAACACTCAAAAACAAGACACAAAAGGCCGATCTACTGTAAAAGGAAACTCTATTGGACCGCAAAACGAAAAAAAAAAAAAAACACGTCAATGTTTTTGTTGACAAATAGCAGGCAACTGACGCCGCTCCACTTCTGTTTCTTTGTTTCCTGACAAATGCCCCCCAAATCATTTCACTGCTGGTCTCCATATGCTTTGACTGACTGCGCATTTGGATCGTTCCAAAAGATGACGCGACTGCGCGCATTTGGATCGTTCCAAGAGATGACGCGGTCAACTAACGGCGCTGATCGATGTCCGCAGACTTGGAGCCCAACTGCTACTGTACCACTCGGCGCGGGTGTCGGCTTTCAGGCACCGAGAGACGAGAGGCGGCGTGCGCGCCATGTGCTGTTTGCTTGAGCGTAAGCGTCGGTGGGGAGCGTGTCCATAAACACAGGGCGGGGTGCGCGCGGCCGACTCCACCCTGACCATTTGGAAGGGAGGAGAGACAGATGGCCTCAACGTGGGATACCGACGTGGAGGAAGTGCGAGCTTTGGGGGAAAAGTTGGCACGACCGGTACCGACGACCGCCGGAGAAGTATTGGCCAAAACACTGCTTGGGGAATTTCTCATGTGCGGTGTTTCAACCCCCCCACCCCCACCCCCCTCCTTGACAAAATATGTACACAGAAAGTACAACCAAGTAAACACATTGGGAGGTTCATCCATTCACCCATGACTTCCAAAAAGTAAAATCTTGCAAAGGGGCTTCTCGCCACACAGCCAGGGGAAGACGCAGCCCCCCCACCGCCCAACTCACACACACACAAAAAAACAACAACACAGAGGCCTATTTTGTAGTGTCAAAAGATGACATCAAGTTTGCTCAAAATCAGTTCCTTGGCTTCCCGCCGACCGCTACAACGATTTCGATGCTAAACAAAGTTAACAAGGTCGCTGGCTGCAGTCCGGGGAAACCGCGGAGGTTACAATTGGCTTCATTTTGCGGTCAGCCAGGCAATTACGGACTGGGGGCATCTTAGGGCTTGGCCCTAAACAAGTTGACATTTTCCAGGACGGCTCGGGGTCAAGCACAAGAGTGACACAGGCCGCCTGCCTTGCTCGTCCGCTCATGTTCGGTCAACGGTTGCATGTGGCTCAGTGCCCACTTGAAATGGGTCAGCGTGACCACGTCGACGCCATTCTGTGCGTCCGCTCGACACCACCTCTCCCCCGAGGGTTCGTTTTGAAGGCCTTCTTTCAAATGATCGTCCCAAGAGCCTCGTACGCCGCCGCGGTCAACAAATCGCCCCCAAAGAGGAACGGGCTGCACTTTTGCCCGCTTTGTTGGCGCTCGGCGAGAAAGGATGAACTCATGGGAAGGCTGCGCTCGCTTTGAAGAAACACTTCAATATTTGTTTCTTTCCCTCCTGACGTCACTAATTGTGACAAGCTGCCGCTGCAAAGGGTAAATCAAAACCTTCCTCCTGGCGGCCTGGAAAAGCGTCTCAAACATTCCACGTGGGCCGCCGCCGCCGCCGCCAGACTCGCCGCCCACCCGCGGCCGGCGCGCGCCTCCCTGGAGGGGCGTGTCATCTGGGCGGAGAGCCGCGCGCCGTCAGGTCGGCCAGTGTGCGTAGGACAAAAGACAGCGCTGTCCCTGTTGCAGTAATGCAATAGCGCGCGGCTAGACGACGGTCATGAGGGATTGATTTAAAAAGCTCACCGATCAGGAATGTCGGATCTGGGCAGGAGGAAAAGTCGTTTTAGGACTCGCAGAAACATCAACACGGCCGAGCTACTGCTTCAAATAATAATCATGATCGTGACAATAAAGCTGCTACTACGACTCCTCCTCCTCCTCCCACCAATGACGAGGTTGACATGTACTCTGCCAAGTCATTTGCTTTTCCGCCCCAAAATAAAAACGGTAAAAAAAAAGACAAAAAACAACCCCAAATCTCTTTTTTGTGGGTGTGGAAAAAAAAAAAGTATCCCAAATCCCATGCCGGGCTGGTAAACAAGCAAGAGTGTGAACGCTACAGCATCCAAAGTCATCAGCAATCCCCCCCAGGGAGGTTTGCTGCTGCGAAGCGCGCAAGAAACCCGGCCCGGCCCAAACCGAGCCAAGCCGAGCCGCGGCCTGCCGCTCCTTTCCTGCCTCTGCTCATTTTCAAGGGGGCGTCGCCGCTCACGGCATAATGAGGCTCAGTGTTCGCGTCGAAGGGGCGTGCGCGCAGGCTGGTGTGGAAGCCCACTCTTACAGCCCCGTTCGAGGGGATTCCTGGGCTGCTGTGGTTCTGATCCAAAATGCGCACGCCTTCAAAGGCTTCCGAGGAGGCGTTCTCACATGAGGACCTTTCAGGACTGGTTCGGCGCAAGTTCTTGAATCTCTTTTGACTTTGGGACGAGTCGCAGCAAAACTAAGATGATGGAAATTCATCTCCAAAGTTCATTTTTTTGCTGTTCTCAGTTTCAGCTCCCGCTAGTTTTATCGACGTAAAATGTCGCTTTCATGTAATTCTCTTTAAAAGGAAAAAATATATATTTTTATGGGTTTTTTTTTCAACTGTAGTTATTTTGTTCATTTTCGCCAAAGCTTCAATATAAGCGCCGCCGATCCGGGCAGGCAAGCTTGCCTCTGAAACTGAAGGCGGAGGAAAAGCATCCTTGCGTCCAAGTGACGGAATTGTCCCGCTTTGTTGGCACAAAATGCCACGCGCTCTCTGACATTTCTTCGGAAAAGGCTTCCGCCCCCCCCCACCCCCTTGCAAATCGAGTTGGAAATCTTTTTGTGTCACTGCAAACACCAAGAACAGTGGTTGTGCGGCCCTGGCGCCCAATGAGCACCATTTTTATTTTATTTTATGGAGGGTTGAGGGTCTTTGTAAAGAAAAAGTGCCATTGGGAGGCCCACCGGCCTCGCTTCTTAAAAGGCCGCCCCCCCCCCCTCTATTTGTCTGCCCTCACCAGGGCACAATGCGAGGAAGGAAGGGGCTTGATTCCACTCATGTTCTTGTGCCCCTGCACAAATATTGCCGATGCTAAAGGCACGGCGGACGGGAGGCCGTGTGCCGCTCAGCCTTTTCCCGAAAGTTCGAGGTGTGGTCAAGGGCCGCGCCACTGCCGGTTTGTTGCTTTCCACCTTTTTTACAAAATAACAAAGGCGCACAAAGGCCTCCGTGCGGCCTCACTGCCGCACTTTGCCGAGCTCGAGGAATTTGAAGCTCGCTTGGATTCGCTCCTCAAATTTGCCCACTGAACGACTTGGAAACCGTCCTTGCGGGGACGTCGACTCTCAAAGATCATACGCGCACCAGGTGTGCGAGGGCTGCGAGGGCTGCGATGCAATGCGACGGATCGCTCAACTCGGGTTCTCCGACACGCTCGGAAGGCAACTCGTTGGTCGGCCGCTGTCGTGCGATCCTTCTTCCCAGTCCGAGATGACGGCCAAAAAAAACTCCATGACACCGTTTTCCTTTCAAATCACTCCAGTGTTAGTCCTTTTTTTTAGATCTAACTGACAGGACGACGTCCTTTTATTAAGTGGCGGGGCACATGTCACGTCATATTCGATTTGTTTTGGAGGGCGAGGGCAGGACGGTAATAAGCAGGTTTAAAAAAAAAAAAAAAGGGTTCCGCTCTCACTTAGGCCGGTGGGAACATTGCAGTTTTCCGCTGGTTCATAGACAGCAGTTCACTTGCTCTTGTTTTCCCCATAAAAATGTTTTAAGGTCATGTGAAAAGCAGAAACGAGCAATCAATGTCTCACAGGGAGGAAGTGAAGCCGCCCAGCAAAAGGCCGACGTTGGTCGTTGGTTAAATGTGGCGCCACACTGCTATTATCCCGCCTGGGCACAGCGCGTTCGCGGACTTTTTTTTTTTGTGTGTGTGTGTGTGTGTGTGTGCGTGCTTTTAATTATCTATGCAAAGAGTATGCATGGTTAAAATTAGACTTCGTTGCATTGCACAGCTAAAGAAAACTTACCTTCTGGGTTACTATGAGGAACCGAAGTGCACTGAACTGGGGTGTGG